>JAMAHA010000072.1:0-115281 GCA_023626555.1 Penicillium sp. PF2412A | reverse complement strand
GGGGGGGGGTTATGAGAAATGCCAGAAGGTCATCACAATTCGGCCAACACTGTACACTAACCGCTACTTTAGTATCCTGCCTGCTTTGGCCTTCTCACTGGACATGTTTGAAAAGACGAACCAAAGCTTTGGCGTCAACGAGGTCTTGCTCGCATCTGTCCTCGGAGCTGTGGTGTTTTCGGTCTTTGCGGCCCAGCCGCTGGTCATCGTTGGGGTCACTGGTGAGTCCTCGAGTCTCCTCGAAGCGATCAAGCAGCTAATAAGGTGTTAGGTCCGATCACTGTCTTCAATTACACTGTCTATGACATTATCACACCAAGAGGTACTCCTTATCTGGCTTTCATGTGCTGGATTGGCATGTATGTAGTGATTCTCAACTCCCCTCCTCCAGACCACACACTGACTCACTCCGCAGCTGGTCATTGGTCATGCATTGGATTCTCGCTGTGACCAACGCCTGTAATGCCCTGACCTACGTGACACGCTTTTCCTGTGATATCTTTGGGTTTTACGTTGCGTTGATCTACCTCCAAAAGGGAATTCAAGTCCTGACTCGTCAATGGGGTCAAGCTGGCGAAACATCGGCATACCTAGCCATCATGGTAGCGCTCCTGGTCCTGATGGCAGCCTGGGTCTGTGGAGAGCTGGGCAACAGTAATCTCTTCTCCCGATGGTTTCGCAAGTTCCTCGAAGATTACGGAACTCCTCTCACGATTATCTTCTTCACTGGGTTCGTCCACATTGGACACATGCGAGACGTGAATGTTTCTACCCTGCCGACAAGTAAGGCGTTTTTCCCAACTCTCGATCGACCCTGGTTGGTTCGCTTTTGGGACATCAGTGTTGGCGACATCTTCCTGGCCATTCCTTTCGCCTTGCTTCTGACGATTCTCTTCTACTTTGATCACAACGGTATGTACCACTGTGCATTGTCCCATTTGGTGGTTTTGGTTTAATTCCACATCCTTTTTTGCCCTTTTCAGTTGCTAATATGTACATGTTAGTCTCGTCTCTGATCGCACAGGGCACCGAGTTCCCTTTGCGAAAGCCCGCGGGTTTCCACTGGGACATCTGGCTGCTGGGCCTTACAACCTTTGTCGCCGGAATTCTTGGTATTCCGTTTCCCAACGGGCTGATCCCCCAAGCACCCTTCCACACCGCTGCACTTTGCGTGACTCGTCAAGTGGCCGATGCAGATGATACCAACAAAGGCAAAGCCATCCGTGTAACGGATCACGTTGTTGAACAGCGTGTGAGTAACCTTGCCCAGGGTCTCTTGACGCTGGGAACGATGACCGGTCCGCTTCTTATTGTGCTCCACCTTATCCCACAGGGCGTCATGGCCGGGCTGTTCTTCATCATGGGCGTCCAGGCCCTCCAAGGTAACGGGATCACCCAAAAATTGATCTTTCTGGCTCAAGACAAAGATTTCACGCCGGGATCCAATCCTCTGAAAAGACTTGAACGCCGATCAGCGATCTGGGCCTTTGTCCTGATCGAGCTCATTGGCTTTGGTGCCACTTTTGCCATCACTCAGACGATCGCTGCCATTGGATTCCCCGTGATTATTCTCCTCCTGATTCCAGTGCGATCATTTTTATTCCCAATGTGGTTCACCCGGGAGGAATTGAATACCTTGGACGCCCCCACTGCCAGCCCGTTCACCATGGAGAGCGTTGGTGGAACGCATGGGCTGAGTGAATTACATGATGATTTGGCGGCGGCGGGTGGCGCTGCTGTCAATCCATCCTCAGTTGGCGGTGATGGGGTCCTCGGTGGCCGCCCCAGTTCGTCCTCCGAGTCTGCGGTCGAGGATGATCTGGAACGGGGTGAGGCTTACGAACTCCAATCCAACATTCATCGGCGCAGCAGTCACAGTCAATCGAAGTAGCCATTGAATGTCATCGCAGTCAGATCCGATGTGCTCGAGAGAGGTTTTAAGCAGGTCTATATAGTACATTTGAGTCTCGGAGCGGTATATTGTGTACACTTAGTACTCATAAAATTAGATGCCGATTATCAGATGTCTCGAACTTCAATCTATCGCATTACCTTCCATCGACACGGCGCGGTCGACACAAGATGCTGAGAATGCGTGCGCTGTGCAGTGGATCATTGGACAGTGGATTCTGACAGTAACGTAATCCACGGCCGACCGGCACACACGGTCGAGCGGCACACCCACCCCCATAATAGATTTTTAAGGCATAATAAATCAGTCAAAACGCATCAATTTAGCTATACCTATCGTTTATTACAATGATTAGCCCTATACCCAATTTCTCCGCATCCTCTACACTTAGGCAGAGCCCTCCTGCGCGGCTGATCCTGCTAAGTAGGCAAATCGCCCTGTTCATGCGATACTACCTTATTAGCTTTAGTAGGTTGAATTAGCTGCTAAACTAGCTATAGGCCCTCTTCAATCGATAGGCCCCCTTCGTATATGATCCGTATAGTCGATCGAGTACGCTTTTGACGTTTCTTTTTATTCGCTACGCGTAGATCGGCGTTCTCCCGCGCTAGTAATGCACTACTATATAATAAGAGATAGGCGCCCTTAATAATCTGATTAAGTATAAGTTTTGATAGCGTAGGCGGGCTATACGATCGCTATTTAAGAAGCTCTTTAAGTATAGAAGCTTACTTCTCTAGCTATATTGCTATCTTAGGTGTTTTTAGGGTAAACTAGCTAGATCTGCTACTTAGTCGGCTTAGTAGTAGCGAAGGCGTATAAAGCGATATATTAAGCTTAGAAAGCACTCTTTCGGCATTAACTAGTACAATACTAGTAGCTACGAAGCTACTTTAAATAATATTTAGCTAAAAAGCTTCTATCCTAGCGCGAGGATAATCTACAAGAAAATCAAGCTTATCGATATAATTATAGCCTATTCGAGCTAGGTCGCTCACGAAGCGACCGTACGCACGCTTAAGTACTACAAAGCACCCAATATCAAGCGGCTATAGTAAGTAAGACAAATATAAAGATATACAAAGTAGTATAATATCGTTTTCGGTACATATTCGATCGAATTAAGGTATAAGATAGCTACCGTAACCGTCAAGGATTAATAGCCGAAATCGCCCTCGTACACGCGAAGTAGTACATAGAATAAAGAGCTTTTAAAGCTAGCGAAGGCCGATTTCATCAGTAGTCTAGCCGTTATTCGACACTTCAATTCGCTAATCCCTAGGGAGATTTAATTCAAACTAACTAGCGATATAAACCTAGCCTTTAAATATAATATAGGGCGGTAGCGAGAAGCTATTAGCGTATATTGCTTCGATCGTAGTAACCTATTCGCGATTACTAGGCTATAAAATCAATCGCTAACTATAGTATTTAGCTCTTGTAACCACCTTCTGCGATAATATAAGGCCTATCGCAAAGCCTATCTTATCAAAGTTATAGATATCCTCTAGTTATATCCCGTTCTTATTAATTATACGTTACACTATCAAAAACCACTCTTTAATAGCCTTTAGATCCTTATTAAGAGCGCGCTAATAATTATATCGCCTAGAATAGCGCGATTAAAGCTTATCGCGCCGTTTCACGAAGGTTAATACCTAATTAACGCTAACGGTCAATAGGGGGGTAGTTCTACGCGCTACAAGAAGGATATTAGCTATCTCGCGAACAGTAGAGGGCCTAGGCGCTACCCTACGCGTATCTATAGAGAGGATCTATTCAGTAAGCGAATCCTCTTCGTATTATGTTAATTTATAGCTAGATAGGCGCTTATCCACGCGTGCTGCTCTCCTACTCGCGCGTATAGCGAGAGTTCGGTAGGGTATATCATATAGCTTCGCTACCGCACGTATAGATTTAATACGGTTATTCTGAATATCACCAAGGGCCAATAGGATCTTCCCCTCTTGGTTAACCAATTTTTGGCTAGATTGACTGCGAATTGGTGGTATAGTGGGTAGTTGAATTAGATGCGTTAGTAGGAAGACGCGATTGTTGATGGGGTGTGCCGCTCGACCGTGTGTGCCGGTCGGCCGTGGATTACGTTATAGTATGATGCCTGATTATTCAGGTGAAAGCACTCCCACCGCCATCCGGACCACATGGAGATAACTTTTTCTGCCACTAAATTATTTTGCGACATCGAGACCAAACAGCTGCCAGAAACAATGGCGCCCTCAAACAGTGGCTCCGAGTCCAATGATGACTACCATTCCGACGCCTCAGATCTGAACAAGCTCGAGACCGAAGATCGTGCCCCCAAACGTCGACGTCTCTCTGAATCCGACGAGGACGACGAGGACGGCTTTATCGCGCCAGCGCCGCTCCCCACCCTTTCCCGAATCAAGAAGAAGGATGAAGTCAAAAAGTCCGAGACGACAAAGGAAGAGGAGCCCGTCACCATCCGTGAGGCTCTTGAGATTGGGCTCCGAGCGGAGCAATCGACCTTTGGTGCTTTGAATGTATCACCTTGGCTGGTCGGATCCTTGACAACCATGGCCATCCGACGGCCGACGGCGATTCAAAAGGCTTGTATTCCAGAGATTTTAAAAGGACGTGATTGTATTGGTGGTAGTCGAACTGGTTCAGGAAAGACCATGGCCTTTGCTGTCCCTATTATTCAGAAGTGGGCTCAGGATCCGTTTGGCGTATTCGCTGTGGTCTTGACGCCGACGAGGTATGGCGTTTTTCTTTTTTGCCCTGCACTGGCGAAATCATGCATCGAGGTCCTTTTATTTTATTTGGATTCCCATGGACTGACCATTCTTTCTTCACATCATGGATAGAGAGTTGGCGCTCCAAATCTTTGAACAGTTCAAAGCCATCTCTGCGCCCCAGAGCATGAAACCAATTCTAATCACCGGAGGTACCGATATGCGCCAGCAGGCTATCGAACTTGCATCGCGGCCACACGTGGTCATTGCGACTCCCGGACGATTGGCGGATCACATCAAATCATCTGGTCAAGACACGATCGCCGGTCTGCGCCGCGTGAAGATGGTTGTTCTCGACGAGGCCGACCGACTGCTTGCAAGTGGACAGGGCAGTATGCTCCCCGACGTGGAGACCTGTCTATCAGCCGTGCCCCCGTCATCCGAACGACAAACCCTCTTATTCACCGCAACCCTGACGGCCGAGGTGCGAGCCCTGAAATCGCTGCCCCGTTCCGGAGACAAACCCCCCGTCTTCGTGACGGAGATCTCCACCGAGAACCAAGGCAGTATCCCTCCCACGCTCAAACAGACCTACCTCAAAGTGCCAATGACGCATCGCGAAGCCTTCCTGCATGCCCTGATCTCCACCAAGGAAAACATCTCCAGACCGGCCATCATCTTCTGCAACCACACCAAGACGGCCGACCTGCTGGAACGCACTCTCCGCCGCCTCGGACACCGCGCCACCTCCCTCCACAGTTTACTCCCCCAGTCTGAACGAACCTCCAACCTGGCTCGATTCCGCGCCGCCGCGGCCCGAATCCTCGTAGCCACGGACGTGGCATCCCGTGGTCTCGATATTCCCATCGTCAGCTTGGTCATCAACTTCGACGTGCCTCGAAACCCAGACGACTACGTTCACCGAGTGGGTCGTACTGCGCGTGCGGGACGCACCGGTGAAGCCGTGACTTTGGTGGGCCAGCGTGACGTGGAGCTTGTGCTTGCGATTGAAAAGCGCGTGGGTCGGGAGATGGTCGAGTGGGCCGAGGAGGGTGTTAACATTGAGAGTCGCGTGACGAGAACCACGATGCTCAAGGACGTGGGCTCGGCGAAGCGGGAAGCTGCCGGCGAGATTGAAGAGGGACGAGATGTTCTGGGTCGTAAGCGCAACAAGTTGAAGAAGGTTCGGTGAATGTAATGGATGGAACTTGAGCGTTGAATGTTACAATTGTATATAGAAATTTCTTCTTTTCTTTGTGGATAAGGGTGCTTTCGTTTCGATACCATTTCAGATGGAACGTTGGATCTTTTCCGAGTCAAGTCATGAGAACTTGGTCACTGGGATTCGAACATTTTGTTTCTCATTTCCTTTTCTTCTAGTCCGGATCGAGTTCCACTTGGCAAGATAAGAAGTTTCATCATTCATGGGCAGGTAGTATACAGAGCCGGTGCGAAATTGGACTTTTTCGCCCGATCCCTGTCCCCCGCAGGTCTGTCATCTAAGGTATGTCACGCTAGCAAAAAGTGTCAGTCGGACATGTGCGCAGAGTCCGTGATCTCTGTGTTCAAATGATATACAAACAAGTCTCAACCTTTTGAGATTGATGTCCAGTGATTATATTCAGCCCCCACAATAGACGCAATTGGTATCATTGAATGCAGAATGACCGGTAAAGATAGGGCAAGAGGAAGGGTAAAATGAAAAGCAGGAGGGATGAAAAGGAGTCTCGTTTCTTGGCTGGATCAAGGACTCCATGGGGGTTTTTTTTCGCGTGCTCCGCCGTCATCCACTCAAAGTAGGTTGGGAATCGACAAGACGTTTCAAACAGACTATGTACTTCCTCATGACTCCGGCATATATGCCGAGATTATGAATTTGACGGTACTGGGAAAGGGACCACATGAGGGTGTCCAGTCACTCGGAGAAGAAGAAAAACCCAATTGGGCATCTCTTCAATCCGAGGTGCTCATCAACTTCAGCAATCCATCGACCGCATCCCCTCGCTGGGACGGGGAAGGCGGGTCATGACAGGCCGTCCCTTCTTCCACGTTCCCTGGGTCTGCAGTCTCCCGTGTCCTTGTATAGCGCATGACCGTCGCCGGGGGGCTGCTGAGCTGCATGGGTGACCCCAGGCCACGGGGCGGTGTCCGGTCACCCTGCTTGGCATGCTCCGGTTTCTGGATGACCGAGGAGGGTGGTTGAGGGAGGTCTGGCGTTTGTTGGCAGGGTGTAGAGCTGGGGTGACCTCGTGGATCGGCACCGATGCGTGGTGTTCTCAATTGAGAAGGTGTGAATGTAGAGCGGAACACAGTGGCTGGCGACGAGGATGGTAGGGTGGAGAGGGAGATTCTAGGAACTTTGCGACTGTGCTCTTCCAAGTCCGAGACACGTCGGTCAATTTGATTCTCCGTGGCGTTGCGCATGGCAGATTGGAGTTTAATTCGAAGGAGAGCCGCTTTCTGGAACGTGGACGGAGCAGTCTGTTAGCGGGGGATGCGTTTCAAGAGGTCGGTGGTGAACCTGGACGGAGTCCTGCATACCTGTTGAATGAAGATCTTCCGCGCGTCAGGATCCTCGGGAATCGACCTCGTCTCTAGATCCGCTTTTGGTGAATCACTGCGAGATGTTGTCGAGACGTTGCTTTCCTGGGACTCGTCGCGTATTGGTTGTGAGGTGAGTCCGACTGTGTTGGATTCCACGTCCGACTGATAGGCGAGACGAGTGGTCAGCCAAGTCTGCTCCTGACTCAATGGGGGGGGGGGGGGGGTAATCTTATGGTTCATCATTCAGCGGAGCACTACTTACCCGTGGGCTCTCATTCTTGGGTGTGGAAGCAGGGCCTTCCACGCGACGCTCACATGGCGCGTGACCTTCGCCCTGGTCCAATTGCTCCCTCGATCGCTTTTGGCCGGCAAAGATCGGCGAGGGTAGCAATTTCTTGGGTGATGTGTTGGTGAAAAGGGTTCGTTTGACGGGAGTGCTGAAGCCTGTGAGGGCCGATTTGCTGTGGTGGGCGGGGGACAGGCACGCGTTGGAGTCTCTATCGCCGAGGATACGACGGCCCTCCTTGACGGGACTGAATTGCATGGTGACGGATTGCATTTCTAGAGGATTCCTGATCGTGTGGATGATGTGAATCAGGATGTGACGACTGTACAAATAAAAAACTCTCTCGAAAAGCACGCGCCCGAGACGTGTTGGAGAAAGTCGCGAGAAAAGCGGAGGAAAAAGATCCGCGCGGGGAAGAAGCGGGCTGGAGGCACTGAGGGGAGCGCGCGCTGGTGTCCAGATGGTCACACGTGCTGTACTCCGCGACTGGGATTCTTTGAGCGTGATCGGTGTAAGGGAGAGGCGAGACTGGTGAGAGAAGATTTGAAGAGGTTGGAAAAGGTTCGAGAGAGAAAAGGGGAGAGAGACTGATACTCGGGTCACGAAAGTCACGATGTTTTAGTTTTCTCCAAAGTACTTGGTAAGAGACGGTCGCGTCAATCGCGTATAGAGTCCGAGCTCGATCAATACCCAAGTGGGAAGGACGCCAGTACAGGCGGATACGGGTCCCTTAAATGTTTCTTAATGTTTCCTATAGGTAATGATGTACTGCCAGTCAGGTTCGTCCAGGGCCTCCAGGCTCCATACGCAGAGGGTCCAGTGGTCCATCGGTCCATACATCCTACTGTCGTACTACAGCGCTTTCGGATCCACAGACATCAGTGAAGTCGTACTGGTGGCTCCGTATAGCAGCACGGACACTTGGGGGCTGGAGTTCCACTTGGTCGTGTTGAGCACGCGTTCACGTCTCCACTCATTCACCCATTTTCCAAGTGTGTAGACGATAGTTACCTATGGATTTCATCGAGGAGTCGTGCTCTTCAGTGACTATCTCCTGCTCACCCAGGACCGGAAAAAAAAAACCTTCAGAACGGTATCAACTCGATACTACTGGCCCGACCTCTGAAACGATGGACGCCGATATGTGGACAACTTTGATCAGTAGCGATGAGACTTCTTTGACTTGGTGGCTCGACACTCGGACTCGAGATATGCTCAGTGTTGGATTTCTTCCGCAGAGGAAATGAGGTTACTGAATAAGAACTGGCGTGTAAAGGCTCACGACGATGCCATAAACACCCAGCAGACCAAATTCTATTTTGTCATTTTTCCTTTTTCCTCCCGGTTTCTTTATGCCTTCGTCCCATTTCAGCGCAGAGGGCTTAATGAAGGCTGATTTTCGATCATCTTTCGGCACGCATTAGAACTGGGACATTACGAGCCCAAGAATAGTGGACTGGAGCTTACTAGAGAAAGGAGAACCTATAGAGCTACAAGTAGTCATAGTTTACCATGCACTCGGACAAGTTTCGTTTCCATTCACATTAGTCTGAAGACATTGAACCTTTCTAAAGCTTTTTGGCCCTCTTCATCCAAATTCGGGTACATTCTCAAGTCACGCAGGTCCATCCAGGAATCTTTCGCATCATCATACCCATCGCCGTGCACATTCAAGCGGTCACGTAGCAGGTTTTTCCGCCCACCTACAGCATCCTCTTCAGTCCATGTCCAGAGATATCGATATGAACCTACTACATGCTTCGGTAGTGGGTATGTATATACCTCACCTCGGAGTAGTGAATATGGTCGCTACATATTTCCAGGATACCGCATCCATGTGCTGATGACCCAAGGCAGATGTGCTTCTCTCACCGCCAGTACCACACGCAGCGACGGGATATGTATATTAGAGTAGTACCTCCGCTTCAGACCAGCTTGCATATGTATAGTCTACCATAGGTCTGTTCAGACCAGCTTGCATATGTATAGTCTACCATAGGTCTGTCCTCACGCCCAAATGGAGATACAGTGTGTCAAATGGAACCTTTCGGACCGGCCGGGTACGGATTATCATGTTCCCCGTCCTTTGATCCAACCGAGTGGCAGTTCCTGGATGATCAACATCTAAATATTGTCATCTTCAATCCCAAAGAAAAGATCGTCTCGACTCGGCGGGTCTGTTGGTGGAAACCTTCATCCCTCCGCACAGATGACATCATCCATTTCAGTGAAAGCGTCGATGTTGACGGCCTCGAGGTCGACTGAAGGGAGACTCCGCAATCACCAAGGAACTCCCAAGGCTGGACTCGGCCTGCGTGCCAATCACGCACGCGTTCAAGGTTGAAGATCCTGCCCCCGACTCCAGAACTGAATCGGTGCTTCTTGCTGACGAAGGGATCCCCGGTTTCCCCGCATTCCGAGCTGCCACCTTCAGATCGTCTCGACAGCTGTAACTTTCCTTTCCTTTTACCTCTTCTCTGTATCGTCTATATTTCGATTTCTCCATTGTTTGTTACACATTCAGGGTCTCTGGTAACACGGCCCAGACTTGCTGGTTGGACGTGAAATCTCGCTCTGCCTGCCCCCGCGTCATCATGCAGCTATCCCTGGCTGTCGTGGCGGCGGTAATCGGCCAGGCCGTTGTGAGCACTGCTTCGACCCTGACGCCGCCTGTGCTACCCTTGATCGTGCGTAATCCGTATTTGAGCACCTGGTTAGGTGATGCACGAGAGCCACCATGGGCCAAATGGCCCATGTTCTATACCGGCGAGGAGCTGGGTCTTGCCCTGATGGCCCATGTGCCGAGCCAGGAAACGGTGTACCCGCTGGTCGGGAAGCCGCAGGACTTTTTGGCCTCAGATGCTGGGTATGAATATCGATGCTCCGTGTGGACGAAGAGGAAGAAGTAGCTCATCGCTGCAAAGCATTTCCCATACGAAACTAACATGGAGGTTCAAATTGTAGATACAACGTGCGCTTCCCCACTTACCTGGGTCACAACTACGACGCCTCCACAACCAACTTGACGTATCGAATCGAGGCCGATGCTGCGAAGCCGCTTGAGATCACAATCTCCTTTCTCTCTCCTATCACGCCGACCTCCACGCTGCGACAGTCGATCCCGGCGTCCTATGTCACCATCGACGTGCAAGGGGGTCTCGATGTGAATGTCTACATGGATGTTGATGGCAGATGGGTGAGTGGGGATGGAAACAGTCGACTGCACTGGGACTGGGACAATCGTCCAGCCGAGCTGGCCAAAGATAAGGAGGGAGAACCGATCCCAACTCCAGGTTTGCAAACATGGCGAATCCGTCGCGAATCCGAGCTTGACTTGTCCGAAATTCGGGATCGAGCCGAGTGGGGAACCCTCCATTTTAGTGGGCCTGAGGTGAGTGGTAGCATTCTCGTTATTGCAGAAAAGAAGAGGAGAAGGAGTAGTTCATGCTGATAGACTGTGATTCTGTGCAGAATGCCCGACACATGTCGGGCGAAGCCGGCGAGGTGAGGCGTCACTTTGCGAAAACGGGATCCTTGAGCAACTCCAATGATGATCAATTCCGACCCATTGGCGATCGTACGCCTGTTTTTGCATTCTCTCATTCATTCAAGTCCGGGAAATTGGACTCGAGATCTCAGACGGTCACCTTCACAGTCGCGCTCATTCAGATTCCCGTCGTTCAGTTTGCTGCGGCGCGCGGTCTGACGATGATGCGGCCGTTGTGGGAATCCTATTATCAAACCGCCGAGCAACTACTGTACTGGCATTACCATGACTACACTGCAGCAAGCGCTCTAGCCTCCAACTACTCAGCCCAACTGGCCAAGGATGCATATCTGTCGGGGGCGGATGATTACGTCGACATCGTTGCGCTGAGTGCACGACAAGTGATGGGAGCCACTCAATTCTCGGGGACCCCAGATAACCCAATCTTATTCCTGAAGGAGATTTCGTCCAATGGTAACTTCCAAACCATTGACGTGATTTTCCCGGCATTCCCATTCTTCCTGTACACCAACCCTCGTTGGTTGGCATATCTTCTGGAGCCCCTGATCGAGCATATGCTCAGTGGCCAATACCCGAATACCTATGCCATGCATGATCTGGGCACTCACTTCCCCAACGCCACCGGCCACGCGGACGGTAATGACGAGTATATGCCCGTGGAGGAATGCGGAAACATTCTGATCATGGGTCTGGCTGTGGCTAATTCACTCCAGTATGGCGAAAGCTCCGAGGCCGCTTCCCTTTGGTCGGCTCTGGGAACGCCGAGATCCTCAATGATTACGGCAGACTCGAGCTTGTTCCCCCTCGATAATCTGCAAGTAATGTCAGGGATTGGTTATCAAGACAGCAGGTGGGGTGGAGGCATTGAAGGCATGAAGCTGGCAAAGAAGTGGGTAGAGCGAAGCTACAGACTCTGGAAACAATGGACTGGCTACCTTGTCGAGTTCTCCCTGGAGCCTGCGAATCAGCGTGAGTATTATTTTTGCTCCTCCTTCCCAAACATGCAGAATAAAAAATGGGGTAACCAACCATTTTTATGTTTATTTAGTATCCACGGACGACTTTGCCGGGTGGTTGGCGCTGCAGACCAATCTGGCGTTGAAGGGAATCGTCGGCATCAAGGCCATGAGCAAACTATCTGAGCTGGTTGGTAATGATACCGATGCTTCCTACTACAAGGTACGAAAACATGTCATCCTCGCCCCCTAAAAAAAAACAAAACGCGATCTGACCAGTTGCTCACCCTTTCAATCTTAGAAAATTGCCGAGGATTACATCGCCAAATGGGAAGAATTCGGAATGTCCCGTGACGGCTCCCATGCTAAACTCGCGTATGACTGGTACGGATCTTGGACGACCATCTACAACCTTTACGGCGACGCACAGTTGTGCTTCCACCTCGAGAATACCGAGTCATCCTTATCGTCATCATCCGTGTCCGAGTCCAAGAGCAAGCCCAGAGTCCCAGGGTTTGTCCCCCGTCACATCTACCAAAAGCAGTCAGTCTGGTACCATTACGTGCGTCAGAAGTACGGTCTCCCCCTCGACAGTCGCCATCTGTACACCAAGACGGACTGGGAATTCTTCTCCATGGCCGTCGCGTCCAAACCCGTGCGCTCCGAAATTCTTGAATCGGTGGCACGCTGGGTCAACGAGACGGTCACCGATCGACCTTTTACCGATTTGCACAACACCGAGGGAGACGGGAACTTTCCCGGGCCCCATTTCTTCGCTAGACCCGTGATTGGGGGACATTTTGCGTTTTTGGCACTGGGGCGCGCATGTGGTGGACGAGCCATGGAGGGATTGTCCTTTTTAGATGATGTCGACGAGGAGACATTGCAGAGTTGGTCTGCAGTGGCCAAGGCCGCTGCGGACGAGTTCCATCGTCCATGGAAATTGCACCACGGCGACGACGAGCTTTAGATTGGAGACCTCCCGAGCCGAGCTGGCGAGCCGATGCTCCAGAGTAGAGCGTTGACGAGGTAGGCAGTCTTCATGTATCCCGTCATATCGCGACTCTCTCGCGAGGAATTGAAGAACAACCACGCCAATCTCAAATTCCCCAAGTCTCTAGCAAAATGGTAATTCTCTAGCTACCGGTAGATGTACGGTCTTCTGTATCTGTACGTGATTCCTGTCTGTGACTCAGGCGTGCTTTACTGGGACAGAAACCGATTCCGGCAACACTTGATAGATTCTGGGATAGGCAGTCTGATTTTCTTTTTGCTTCACTGAGTCGACAATACACAACTTGCTTCCTTGAAGAACAATCCGAGTCATCAACTTTCTAAATTTAAGAAGAGATTCCAGATTATCGTCCAACCACGGACATTCATAAGGTTACGTTCACCATCCGTTTCGAACCACCAACCCCCCCTTCACTACAATTAAGACAATAGTTGGATAGGAGAAGTTCAGACGGACCCACAAACATAGCCTGTTAAGTGTAGATTCGTGTGACTTCAGGTATACTGGTCCATATCCCATCGCTCGAAACAAGATGTGTATTTGCGTTTGCTATATAGGATTGTCGGTTCTACCTCCGATCCAGGGGCATCAATTGTGAAGAGGCACCTAGCAGAATAGCACGGAACCTACTGGATCTGATGAATCCTCCCAATTTATATACTCAGGATGATTTTTTCCCTTATCAACGGTACTCCATTGACAATCCATCTACCTACCTAACTTCGAATACCGAGATGTAGCTCCAGAGATTGAAGATTCACAGCCCCAGCCCTTATGCACCCGAAGAAGCTAATAGATAACGTGGGCAAATCTACAGAACGACCGAAGGCGGGGTAAAACAAGAATCAAGAAGACCAAGGCTGTCGACAGACTCCAGCCCTGGACCGATACAGTAACTAGAAGGAAATTTTTGATTTTTTGAGCGCAATTCCCGCGATGAATAAAGTCCTTCGTGCCCTCTCTTTTTCCCTCACACACGCACGCCGGTTTCACCCACATTTGTCGTCTGTCATCCAATTCCAAAAACAAGAAAACCCGGTCGTTTCAGAGGAAACGAAACATTCAAAGACAACCCACATAAGGTGTCGAGACACTCGAGCAAAGAAAAAACGTAAAAGGGGAGGGGGAAGAAGGAAGATTTGACATCAGATCAATTCGTCACACCGTTTATTTGCCATTGCACGAGTTTTTAAGAGATTTCCCCATAGACGACTAGAAACAAACATAGAATAACAACTCCTCCGGCGAAGGATTGCGGAAGTCACGTCCAGGAAGAGGTAGGAGAGGAAGAGACAGAGGGGGAGGTTAGAGAGAGGGGGCGAGAGAGAAGCGGGCCAGAATGGGAAGACAGAGAGTAAACGGCGTGGGTGGGGAACATGGAAGAGAGACACGAAGCAGGGAAAGGCCAATCTGCGCGAAGATCGAGATGTGTTTGACATTTGGAGAGTTCAAAGCATCGCGTCATCAGCGCTGGAGCCAACAGCTTTCATATGGTCTGTTTAGTTGCCGCCCAGGCTGGGGAAGTTCTTCTCGTCGACGGTAGGGCCGGCAGCAGCGGGGGCACGGGCACCACCACGACCGCCACGGGGAGCGCTGGAGGGAGCGCCACCACGGGCAGCACCGCGAGGAGCGCGGTCACCACCGCGGGCAGGACGGTCACCGCGAGGAGCACGGTCACCACCACGGCCACCACGGCCACCACGAGCGCCGGAGGGAGCGGGGCGGGGCTGCTCAACGAAGCGCATGTCAACGTCGACGTAGGTCTTCTCCTTGCGCTGCTTCTCGCGCTTGCTCTTCTCGGAGGTACCGGCAATGTAGGCCTCCTCCTCCTGGTGCTTCAGCTCCTTAGCGGTAGCCCACTTCTTGTCCTCCTTGGTGCCCTCGTTGGCGGCACGGACAGGCTTGGCAGCAAGGCTGTCACGGGCAGCCTTCTCAGCGAGGTAGTCGGCGAAAGACTTGGCCTTGTCGGCCTCCTCGACCTCCTCAGCGGGGGTCTGAGGCTCGGCCTCGTCAGCCTTGGCGATGTTCTCGGCAACGCGCTCGTCGTCCCAAGCCTTCTCGCCGGACTCACCGCCCCAGCCCTGCTGGACCTGCTTGCGGGTGTCACTGGTGGGGGGGAAATGAATTGTTAGTCGAGGGTTTTCGTCGTTCAAGAAGCCGCGGTCATTTGCGTGAGAGTGATTTGAAGCAACTGATGTTGCTACAAATGGCATCTCATCAAAGTCCCAATTCCGGATACCAGGGAATCGCTTACGTCTGACCAGTGCGGGACTGGCGGTCACCACGGCCACGGTTGCCGCCGCGAGGGCGGGAAGGTTGCTCGGCCTCGTCGGTGGGCTTCTGGCGGTTGTTGCTGCGGCCGGCGTTGCGGTCACGGAAAGCTGGAAATCGTCCGAGTCAGCCTCGATGGCGAAAATGGGACGATTGCGTAGCCATTGATAAATGATTTCGTTCACATCCCAGCCAGACAATTGCACATACCGGCGTCGTTACCGGCGGTCACACGGCCACCACGGCGGCCAGTGTTCTCGCGGGGCTGAGAGGCGGGAGCCTCCTTGGGAGCATCACGCTTGCCGATACGGGGAGCGGGACGGTCGACAGCCTTCGCGGGAGGCGCAGGGGGCCTGTTGGGGTCGAGCTCAGGGTCATTGCCTTGAAAAAGGAAGCTGAATATCAGTATATGAATTCTGATGAAGATGCAAGTGGTAGCGCGGCGATTGCCCGCGAGATTGGAGCAAATTCCCAGTGTTGGAAGACCGGGCGCTTCTCCCAGACAAAGCTGACGAAATCCCAGAAAATCACATTGAGAAGAAATAGTGGGAGGGCTGATTTACCAAGAAGCTCGTAGAGGTTCTGTTGATCCGGAAAAAAAAAACGATTGCGATGTCACAGGTTAGCCACGACCTCCACTAGCTCAAATTGACGCTCGTGGCGAGCGTTCCCACGACGCCTTTGCGAGCAAAGGTGAGAGCTGCTTCGTCGATTCTCAGCGTACCTTGGACCGGACGTCCGCCATGACGCCTGGTGTTCTGTGAGTCCTTCCGGGCGGGAAGGCGCTCGACTTTGTGTAAGAAAGGTGAGGGGAGCTCACAAGGCAGAACCTCAACAGATCCGGCCTTTAGAATGCAATGGGATGATGTTGAAGCGGGTGATCGTACCGAGTACCGGATGCTCGAAGCAAGAAGGGGAGGTTTGTGGTGTAGCCCGAATCCGGTTAGGCGTCATTTACTAAGCGAATCAGGCTAGGGCTTAGGGTATCATGGCGTCACTGGCGGAGCTTTCAGCATCATACATTCGATTCCGGAAGGACGAGGCAAAGCAATTGATGTAGTAAGCTCCAGGCATTTTATCGAGTCTGGCATTGGTGGTCAATTTTCCCGTGGTGTGTCGTTTGTCAGGGATCACTTTCCGGATACTCGAATGAAGCGTGTACGACCGTCGCCAATCCCGAAAGTGTCTGAAACTGGGGACCATGAACTACGTTACGGCCTAGCCCCTAATTAGGTAAAGAACATGTACAGAATTCCAGTCAAAGTCTCAATTTGTCCAAACGTTAGTCGGGACGGTCATTGAATATGCCTTGATATGAGTTCATTCCAACAACGCCGGGCCATGCGCAAATGACTTTTGTTTTTCTTTTATTTTCCCCATCTGGAGAAAAGATGCTTAGAAGCGGGAATTAGAGAGATGAGGACTCTCGAGGCCACGAGAGACATGGATCATGGGGTTTCGTAGGAAGAAATAATTCCATCCTGAAGAAGTCTCATTCGTTCACATCCTGCTGATGCTCGAATCCCTTTTCACCTCCTCACGGGCGGGAATTATTTTGTTCGTAATTGAAAGGCGTGGGGAAATGCATGCTTGCGCTTAGCCCAAATGGGTCAGCGTCCAACATTGGTTCATATTGAGCCATGAGCTGATTTGCATTGCCGTAGTCCCCATGCGTTCCTTCCGCGGGTGGATTGTACCCTGTCATGTTGTGGGAGCCCGATGTGACTGACTGGGGTGTAAAGCCCGGAACATACGGGGCGTTCACGGGCCCTTCGTGGTCTTCATCCACCAGGTCGGCTTGGGCGTCGTATTCTTGTTCTGGCTGTGGTCAGTGCGGCTCTCGTGTGAATCTGGAAGGGTCCGGTCTGATGCGCGTGTTACTCACCCAGTTGATCGTAGTGTTTTTGGAAAGGAGATGGATAGTAGTTTGCCGCGACTCGCGCACCGCGAGGTCCCCGGGCTTTTTCATGAGGATCGGTTTGGGGCATGCTGATTCCGCCAGGCGAGGATTGACTGGCAAAAGTTCGAGGCTGTGGGAGTAGTTGAGGACGGCCATTTGGTGGGCCATTGACATCCACGGGCGACATGCCTCCCCCTTGGAACCCATAGCCCGGTGATTTGGCATGCGAGGGCGAAGAGACGTGTGATGTCGGCGTGGGCTGAAACTGCGGCGATGCAACCCCGTAGGTGCTTTCACGCTGAGGCATGGCGTAGCCCTCGGGCTTGGAAGCCACCCCTGTCGGATGCCTTTGCGTCGGACGAGGCATGGCCGATTTGGTCGGCAGCGGATTGGGCTTGGCTGATGTGCCGGGAGCCCCCGTCTTCAGCCGCAGTTCTGCTTGCACATCGATGCCTGTTTGATTGTTGCGATGGGTCAGTCAGTCATCCGTCGTCAGGACAGTCATACAACAAAGTAGCGTAGTCCAGAGGTAGTACTTACCCTTTTCGAGCAAGATCCTCTCTAGCAGGGAGTTTTTATATCGCAACATCAAGCATTCATCGGCTGCACTGCGATGGCTCTGCTGCAAGCTCTGCAAGGACTCTTCATTGCGCTTGATGGTCGTCTCCAATTGACGGATGTACTCTGTACGACGTTCTCGGAAGGCAGCCTGCGCCTGTCGATTGCGTTGTTTTCTCTCCTCCGAGGTAGCGTATATCTAGAAATCCATGAGCCACCGAGCCACTGAATCAACGGCAAAAGACTCTGTGAAGGGGAAGTTGGGCCTCGTAGGATGCGAGCAGGGAACAAAGTGGTGACATGGAGGATTGGAGGCCACAAGAGAAGGGCATCCACAAGGGATTCCTCCTTCCTCGTGTATATAGAAGGGCAAAGGAAAGGATCATCAAAAAAAAAGATAAAAAGAAATAAGGAGATTATCAAAGTGAAGAATGCGGGGCCCCGGATTATCACATTGACGGTGCAGTGAGCAGGAGCTCCGACGGTGTAAGAGATAACGGGATGGGACTGAAAAAGGAAAACGGTTTCCAGTGTCGAGGGATGATGTCAAGAGAAACAGCACAACTTACAGGCTTGCGACCACCTTTTCTTTTTTGTGTCTGCGTGGTGTCCTGGGTCAACGGTTCGGCTTCGGCATCTGGTGTCGAGACGGTCGAACTGATTGAGCCATCTGGCACCGGCTCTGATTTGGGGACGACCGATTCCATAGCGGCGTCATTGCGATCGGAGCGGGAGCCGGTCTCGACCATAGAGACCATTGTTCGCCCCCCTCAGATAGGCGTGGACTTTGTTATCAAAAAAAAAAAAAAAAAAAAAGAGAAAAAGGTCGGTGGGATTCTTTTTTTTTCTCTTTTTTTTTTTAGAATGAGAATATCAAGGAGCACCGCGTGAGCCTGCTCGGGGCGGAACACATTCGCAATTGCCCTTGGTCCTCAGGAATGATATGGGACACGAGGAAAAGTGACCGGATCTGGAGAGCAACCTCTCTACTCTCCGTTGCCTACCGGGTCACACTGCGCTCTGGAAGAATGATATGTCTCTCTTTGCTCAAGCTGCCTGGCTGTCTCTCTCTCTCACACTCACTCTTTCTTTTCCTCGAACGCTTACTCAACTCACCCCCCGCTGCGTGACGGACTGTTCAGCACCGCGTGCAACCGAGAGGGCAGGAGTTTGGACAAGGCACCCAGGCAGACAAACGCAGCAAACGCGCGGCTAGGCGGTTAGAAGGGACGTGCGAGCGGTAGGGAGGCAAGAGAGTGACATAAATGAAATTGATGATTATGAGAAAGGAAGAGTCAGAGAATTTGAGATAAAACGTAAACGGGGTAGGAAGAAAGGCGGGGGGTGAGAGGGCCAGTGAATTAATATGAGGTAAAGCAATTGACTAAACGAATAATAATAATATGATTGTTGCCCTTTGGGGGACCAGGCGGGTTTGGCGGCTTTGGGGTGCTGGGAAGTGGACTTGGGGAGCTGGTCACTGGTCAGACGATGCGAGAAAAAAAAAGTACATTTCTCTGGTCGCGGTGGGACGAGGTTCTCACGAGTTGCTCGATTGGAACACGAGTATAAAGAAAGAGACGCCTCCTCAACAATCTCTATTGTAACTAGAATAATTTTACCCCCCTCCTTTTTCCCTCTCTCTGACTTTCCATTTCCCCTTCGTGCTTGACGTGAAAAAATTTTTTCCTTCTAGATTTTTTTTTTCGTTCCGTTCCAGTTGCCCTGTTCAGTGACTCCACCACTGTGAATGGTCGCCTGGTCTCTCGGTGACGGCACGGGTCCACCAAAGGCGGAATGGTTGGTGGCCAGGTCGCAAAGTCCTCGTGTCGCACGGGCGAGGCGATCGTGGAGACTGAAGGGAACACTCAGGCAAAGGGGGGAAACGCAAAGTCAGGACCAAAAAAAAGGCTACCTGGTCATCACGAGGATCTCCGCGGAGAATGTGTGAAGGATTGGTACGAATGAGGAGTGAAAGTGCCAGGATGCCCATCGTAGGAATCCAGTGAAAACTGGAAACAAAAGGCATCATTGCACCGCATGATGTTTCGAGGACAACGAATACAAACATGTGCAGCGCTTGCCCTCCTACGAAAGGCTTCCCCAATAGGAAGGTCAAAGGGAGCGTCGAGGGAGGAACCTGGATTCAAATTCGTTTCATGGGCCCCGAAAAGGCTCACCTGCCCGAGAGCCACGTTCAGGTCGAGGCACTGGAGCAAACCGAGAGGAAGGACCACACGAGGAGCACAAGGAGTGGGCCAGCGCAACGGATGGGGTTCTGCGGTCGCCTGTGGTGCCGCAACTCCAAAGCAGAATCAATAGTCGAGAGACTCGAGTCAGGGATGAACAAGCAAAGGACATCGAGGCTTGCTTGGCAGGCGATCAGTTGGAATGATCATCCACGTCTCTCGCGGGAGACTACTGGTAGACATCAAGGTGGACATGTACAACGGTCCGTTGTACGGCATAGTGAACACTGCCAGCGTTCAGTGGTTTAGGATGCGGCGTCGGCGAGTGTCAACTCCCCCGAGAAAAGCTTTGGACAAGTGGACAGTGCACTTCTACATAGAGCTCCAAGGTCGCAAAATTCGGTCCTCGGATGGTCTGAGATGGGAAGCTGCGTATACGATGAGCTTCGTCTGTGGTATCTCGCCATTCTCACTAGGAGCCTATTCCGTCCACATGGACGCGGTCCTGTGACACTCTGTGGCCGTACACATCTTCAGATGGAGGCTGTTTGCGTAGACTGGATGCGACCTGCGATGATGCGCAGGGCTGGGCCTGCCTGGTTGTACTGTCGGTAGAATCCACTATCGGTACCAACTTCCGCCCCAAAGCAGGAAGGAGTTGGGGTGAGGCCATTCCTCAACCCTCGGCGTCCTCCGCCCTGGCTAGTCCAGACTCAGCTCACCGCGAGGGAGGGGAAGTCCACCACCCAGGATGGCCCCCTCAATCGAGAGGTATAGGTCACTTCCTGGCTCCTGAAGACTATAAGCAAATAAGTATGCAATACCGCAGTGCGAGCAAACTCCATCGGTGTAAGCCAGGACGGGACCGTCCTGGCACTCATTGTCAAATTTCAAGGATTAAGGAATGACCCAGGACGAATGTTGGTAAGTCGCTTACAATGATACATGGAGATCCTCCAGCTTCATGTAGCAGTCGGCAGCAAACCATCCAGGTTGTTACGGCATTGAACCTTCTCTCCCACATATGGAATAATGTGACTCTTCTTGGCACAGTCGCAGCAGGGTTTGTTCTAGCACCCACAGGCCACATGACCCCCTCCCATCACGGGAACGTGACATGGTGAGAAATATGGCCTTCTCATCCAACCAGCAAATAGGCAGTGGGACCCAGTCCCTTGAAGCACACGGTCCAGCAACTCTTCAAGTTGAGCGAACCAGCTGCTATAACAATTCAGAGGCTCATGGGGCGCATGGGACACTACTCCTTTGCTACTACAGTACTTTGAAGGGGGGAAGGGGAGCTCTTGTCTGCCTGGCGTAGCCAGTAGCCACTAGCCAGGAGCACTAAACAAGTGGCCAGTGCCACTAGCTCAGATCCCACCCCCGGATTCTGCTGAGACGACCAACTTGGGATCATGCAACCTTTCATGCAGCCGCCAGGCGTCCCGTAGTAGTATGAGAGTGTGTGTGTCTTTCCGACTCTCTGGGGTTCTGAGTGCGGGGGTGGCCCTGCAGATGGAACTCTCCCAGTCCCGAGTCTGGTCTCAGTAATTCTGATGCCCCTGCAACGGAGGTTGAGGGTGAGGCAGCAGCGGATGAGATGATGGGATCATCGAGATATTCTTGTTCTTGGCCTGAGGCATGCCTGCTTCGGAATCCCAAGGCGAGGTCTCTGCCTCAGGCAACGGTTTTCCGACATCCACCCGATGCTGGAGAGTTTGCACCTCGGGTTGCAGGACTATACTCCATATTGATTCTGGCCAGGTGCAACTCCAGCAGAGGCTGTATATCTCCTGTGGTGAGCTCTTAGATCCTTCACATGAAATCAATTCTTCATGTGGCCAACTTTGACCTTTTCTTTCCACTGCTTTCGAAGATGTCCTTGGTCCGGCAAATGCTGGACCTGTTCGTGAGTAGCACTGACGAGCCAGGCTCAAGCGTCAAGAAATCAATTTGTAGGTTTCCCATGATCAGATGGGATACATTGACAACGGGGATAGTGATAGTTGCGGATTGGATCATGCAAATTTACACAACTGATCTTGCATTTGTCCCTGAGCATTGTCGCCCTCCCGTCAATGCATAAGAAGATGCTCTTTTCCGCTGTGCAACGAGCTCGGCCTGACAGTTGAACGTTGCCGACCCGCCGGCCTTCTTCCTCGGCGATCCATGGCCCGTTCCCCACCAAATTTCCCCTTTTGTCACATGCCAGATCCCTTCCTCTCTTCTCTCCAATCTTCTGGTCCAGGTCCAGTGCGGTCAAAGTCCCTCCTCCGTCGACTCGGCTCTTCATTCTGCTGTGTCGCTAGTGCTTTCTAGCTACAAGTTCTCCGGTCATAACTCTCCGTCGGCCGTTACTGCGCTCGTCCACAATGGCGACACCTGCCTCCAGCTCGGGCGAACAACCCCGCGAAGAGATCCCCGCTTCCGCCACAGCCGTCTCCAACGACCACACCGATGCCGCAAACACAGTCCCTGCAACGGCGACCCCCACGGAGAAGTCGCTGGACAGGCCGCCGGCTCCTCAAATGGACGACGATGACGAAGACTCCGACTTTGACGAACTAGATGGTAAGCGAGGATTTGTTGTCTGGCCGCGACACTGAACATGATCTCTTACATCGACAGATGTGCTCGATGATTTCTCCAAGCCCAAGCCCAATACCAATACCAAGCCGGTGCCTGCGCCCGCAACTACACAATCGGACCCTACCACGGGCATCGCTCCGCCTGATTTCGACGAGGAAGCTTTTCTCAAGCAATTGGAAAAGGACATGGCCAATATGATGGCGAATCCCGGCGCCGCGGGTCCCGGAACTGCCGACGGCTTGGGCTTTCAGGCCGCGGTGGACCAGGGTGCCGACGCCTTTGCTAAACAGCTCGAAGAGAGCGGGATTCCACCTGGTGACTTTTTGAAGCAGCTACTGGCCGATGTGATGGCAGAGGAGGGAATGAATGGAGTCGAGCAAGGAAGTGCGAGTGGGGGCGGGATCGAAAGCGCCAAGTCGGGCTCTGCTACTGCTACGACTGCTGCAGCCCCATCAACTGGCGCTGCGGGGACGGATCAGCCGCAGCCGGAGAACTTTAATGATGCGATTCAGCGCACCATTGAGCGAATGAAGCAGTCTGGTGATCGGGCGACCGAGGCCGCAACAACTGGCGACGGGTTAGACGATGACCTGATCGCGCAGCTGCTCAAGGCTGTCGAGGCTGGGGCGAGTGGGGCGGGAGAGGACGGGGATTTGACGAAGATGTTTATGGGGATGATGGAACAATTGTCCAACAAGGAAATGCTCTATGAGCCGATGAAGGAGTTGGACGGTAAATTTGGACCGTGGATCACCAAGAACAAGGCGAATGGGTCGGTGCCGGTCGAAGATATGGAGCGTTATGAGGCACAAGCGCGGGTCGTCAACCAGATCGTTGTCAAGTTTGAAGAGCCCGGGTATTCGGACGAGGATGCCAAATGTCGGGAATATATTTGGGAGCGCATGCAAGAGGTGAGTGGCATCCTGCCCTCTGGAGTGCTGGTCTTGTGATTTCGCCTTTTGCGCACTAGACTGACTTTTGACATTTTTGTTCTTTCTCTCCTACAGATGCAAGCCGCAGGCAGCCCACCAGAAGAGCTGATTTCGAATCCGCTGATGGGTGACCTCGGCGGTGCTACGGGCGGTGCACCAGGCGGAGTCCCAGACTGTCCTCAGCAATGAACCGAGCGAGGTGTCTTGCGAGATATAATGAAAGGCCGATTTGAGCATGGAACATCAAAAAGAACCTCAGGTAAATGATCCTTGGGCCCATCCGGAAGATAGATTTTTTGTGTGTGACACACTATTGCCGAGTCGATGTCCGCGTGCTTGATTTTCTTTGTATATATACACAAAACCCACGTCGATACCCCCTTCAGCTAGGTACAAGCCAACAGCCGCGTCCCAAAACATTTCATGTCCCAGTTCTAGCCGGTCCCCCCGATTCCATATAGAATTCGGCCTGGCACACCGATCAAACGCCGCCCAATGCATCCAAAAATAAAGAAATCACGCTAAACCCACATAACCGAAAAACAAAACTGGCACTTGGCTCCGTCTCGCAAGAGAACAAGACGCCCAACAAGTCAATTCAACGCCACTCCCGGATCAGGACATATCCATGTCCTGCGCAGGCTCTGGCAAGTGCATGAAGATATCATCATAATCAGCATCACTATACGGAACTTCCGGATCGACCATCCGATGTCTATAATCGTTGCTCATCGACTCTTGCACGGCTCGCTCAAAAGCTTCCTCTTGAGAGACAAACTCGTCCAAGGCCCGCAGCTCAGCTTCGTCCTCTGGGAGACAAAGCCATTAGTAAACCGTCCCCCAATGAAGTGAGAGAAAAAAAAAAGAGGTGAGGGTCATCCAGCAAATCAGATGACTTTTTCCCTCTATAAAATCCAGGCATGTAAAAAAAAAAGGAGGGAGTGTTGGAGAAAGAGAAATGAGAGAGAGAGAGACATACCAGGAAGCAACCCATCATCCTCAATATCCCCCTCGACACCATACAAAACCGCATCCGCGTCCCGCGTCATACTCTCTTCCCAACGTCTCTTATCAGCCAAATGCTCCGCCATCATCATCTGCTCCCCGCGCGCCTCGAATCGCCCTGTATCCCGCTCACTCCTCACACGGTTCAAGAACATGGTGCGAGTCTTGGAGCGCGCAAGAGACGTCTTCCCGCGCATTGGATTCGCAATCTGTGCGGCATACCGGTCCGCAAAGCGCGACCGGCGCGATGGTGTCGGCGATGTTGGGCCTGGAGATTGCGGCGCAAATATATTGTTGGGCTGAGAGTCGGTGGTTTGGAAGGTGAATGGCGCGGGGGAGGAGGCGATGTTGGTGAAATTGGGGGACTGAGACTGGGACTGGGACTGGGACTGGGCGTGAGATGTGCCGGCAGACAGGGATAGAGGGTTATGGTATCGCGGGGGAAGCTCTGTCTGCGCCCCGGTGAATTTGGGGAAAGTAATGGGGGAGTGGGAATTGTCCTGGTCAAAGTGGGATGCCTTTTGCGGATTTGCGGAGCGGGTGGGCGAGGTCATTGTCCACGGGGGAGTGGCGACGTTGGTGCTGCGCGGTCCGAGGGGGGATGGTCGAGCCGGTGTATAGTGGCCTGTTTGACGGAATGGCGTCGAGGGTGTCGAAGGAGCGGGTTGAGTCGCGAACATGATGAGACGAACTTTTTTTTGGTTTCACGTGGATACGGGGTGAAAAGGATGGGCGATTATGCTTTGGTGGAGAGTGGAGATACACAGAAGCGGCGGTTTCGCAGTTCAGATCTGGGAGAGAGAGAGATGGTCACAGATTGTGCTGGACTCGCAGGATTGATGCCGATGCCGTTTGGAATTCAATTTTTTATTGCAGTGAAAAATCCCTTATTCGATGGGACGAGGTGAAAATGACCATCTAAACCATGCCCCGTGGACGAGATTGGACAGCCGCGAAATGAGCGCTCAAGTGGAGAGAGATGGAGAGCCGGTGGCCATCGCGACGCGCACCGCGCTCTGCACGTGATAAGAACGCGTTCAGGTGTTGCGCATACGGAGCGATTGGGGGAGAAAGAGAGATGTTAGTGGCGATCTCGACCATTTCAAAGGCGCCCTGGCTAAGTGAATTGGTAGTTGAATCAGCGAGACTGTGAATCTCCCCAGGTGATCTAACCACTTGTTTCATATTCCATGTGAATTCGCATCCTAACTCCCCCCCAAGTCCGAGTATACATGGAGTCCGTTCATCGTGGACTAAATACAGGAAATAGGTATAGCCCCGAATTTGTCCCAGCCAATCGACCCCAGAGATGAAAGCCTGGCACCCATATGTCTGATGCAGCACATGGACTTCACTCATCTCATCTAATAGCCTGAACTGAAATGGATAGAGGGAAGCCGAGCAGACCTAGAGAGCATTTGGATCCGCCCGAAGACGAAAAACCTTGGGCCCTCCTTTCCTGAGCCTGCGGACCATCTCCAATGACCCCAAGCGCCACCGGTACCAGTCGTTGTACCGGATCGATCGCAAGACGGCATCGAGATCGACCTCGGAGAAGGTATTGGAATCACGGCGAAGTGACTCCTCCTGTAGCCCGCGTTGTCTTGGAAGCACGTGCAGTCTACAGCTAAGACGTAGAGGTACCTGTGGATTACTACTAAATCCTCAACTCTTCAATTCCGGGGAATGGATAGTGATACAAGCTACCGTCCTTGAGTAGCGTCCGCTTTCCTCTTTAGGAAACCCCGAGAGGGATCCCGGTTCCTCCGAGCAATTCTAGTCCCTTTTTTGATTCTCCCCCCGAGAAATCGTCATTTCTCCACAGATCCCGCGCATCTTCATATTGACGCTCCTCCTGGATACATTACCTATTTGATGTGATTTTGCCTCTCAGATAGCATGGCTTCTCTTTTTTTTTTCCCAGCAGATTCGTGAACACATATACTTCACTGTAATGTATGGGTGAAACACAATAGCGTTGGGGGAGATTTTCATCCTTGGAATGGTGATTGTAGATGAAGATCCCCACTAGAACCCCCTCGTAGAGCTCTGCGGGGAGACACCGATTATCCAACGACTCACGTCAAAAGCCAAGAAGCCTCAAGTCGAAATCGACCTCGGGGTCTCTCCTCTCCATCCAGACAATCATCCATAACCTACCTACCTTCCCCCAACTCAAGAACATATAAATTCCTAAATTCTTTCACCCAAACCCTCACCTACACTCTCAATTCCACTTCTATTCTCCTCCATCACCATCATCATGGCCACCGAAGCCCCCTCCTTCCGCCAACTCGTCGGCATCCCCCCCTCCACCGCCTCCATCCAAGACTCCACCCTCATCATCATCGATGCCCAAAACGAATACGCCTCGGGCAAACTCGCCCTCCACAACATCACCCCCAGCCGCAAAGTCATCGCCGATCTCCTCACCCGCTACCGTCGCAGCAGCCACCAGGGCAAAAACATCGTGCACGTCGTCCACGAGGTCCCCGCCGGCGCCCCGGTCTTCACGCCCGACACGCCGCTGGCCGCGGAATTCGACGAGCTGAAGCCCGCGGCGGGCGAAAAGGTCGTGAAGAAGTCGTTTGCGAGCTGTTTCGCGCAGACCGATCTGCACACGTATCTGCAGGGGTTGGGTCCGGTCGGGAAGAAGATTGTGCTGGTGGGGTATATGGCGCATGTCTGTGTGTCGACGACGGCGAGAGCGGGCGAGGAGTTGCAGTACGAGGTGATTGTGGTGTCGGATGGAGTTGCGGATCGTCATATTCCGGGGGTGCAGGCGGAGTCGTTGGTGTCGGTGGTGTTGTCCGAGTTGGCGGATGGGTTTGCGACGGTGTTGCGCGCGGCGGAGATTACCGAGTGATATCACGGGGAGGTTTGGAGAGAGCTAATCTATTTTGAATCAAATTGAATCGGTTGAGAACTATGAGTCTTGAATCAATGGGTCCATCTGGCCAGCTGTAAATGAAGATAAGATGAGGCGAGCGACATCAAGAGGGACCGATGGCGAAATGAATTGACCATCCATTTATATTTGTCGTCCATGTTGCACTGGAAGGACTGCAAGCCTTCGGCTCTTCTTCCATGAGGCTCTATCCTCTCTAATCGATACTTGGAAAGACAAAATGTGCTCAGTAAACTTGATGATCCATTCTGCGAGGGGAGTTCGGACCACCCCGACTACGAAAGCCGCGTACGGCGATAGCTTCTCTCTGAGGCTGACGCGAAGAAGAGCACAAAGCATGGCCGAGGAAAGGGTTCACAGAGATAATTTTCAGATAATAGGAATCCATATTGAAGACAGTCGATCAATTTCAGATCCCGAGCCTCTGTATCAGAGAGAGAGAGGGAGAAGGGGAGCGACTATAAGAGCCGCAGACATGGTATGAAGGAGTGATGACCCGAAGGATTACGAGAATGTTGCGTGACACTCGACAGCGGATATCAGCCTGAGTGGGTAGTGAGAGGTTGCCATAAGCCAGAAACCCCAGACAGAACGCTCAAGAGACAGACAGGATAAGAAGCACAGTAACGTCTATGATGCTGACAAAAGGAATGGCGCAGGGCAGTCGGACAAAAGGACGCCTCCAAAACAATGGTACAAAAAAGGTATCCGCAACGAAGAGAAATCAGAAAAAAAAATAAGGCAAATCAAATGGGTTCCAGGAGAGAAGCACGCGTAGTCGTAACCGTCACCTGTCCAGCCGAGAAGGGCTGGATGGCAGACATTGCATGAGGCTGATACCTCGGAGAGGGAACTTTTTACACTGCGACACAAGTGGTCGCGCCGAAGCTCTGCGACCGTCCCTCTGCAGGGGCACTGGGTCGGTGGGCAAAAGGCTTGCATCTGGGTGGTCATTTAAAAGTTGGACGCGGCGTTCACGGGACCCGGGTTGTGATATTGATCCAGCGTGTTTTTGAACGGAGTCCCACTCTGGGTCGGACCCGGTGCCTTCTCGCGTGGGCCACTGCCGACAGCGGTACCCCCCATGAGATCATCGTCTTCATCGTTGAAAGCGTCGCTCCGCTTCTTCTGGATGCGCCAGAAGACCACACCCAAGACACCAAGAAGGATGGCACCACCGACACCCACCACGACACCGATGATGATCTTCTTATCCGAGGAGGAAAGACCGCTGTTGGAGGAGCCCTTGTCTCCGTTCAGAGAGGGATAGCTGGTCACGGCAGAGGTGGAGGTCGAGAGCATGACGGTCGGCTTGGTCGTTCCATCTTCCGTAATCTGGGCGGTGATGGTCTTGATGACGATGGTGGAGCTGACAGACGGAGTCACCGAAGTGGTGGTCTGGTCGGATGGCTGCGAAGTGGTGGAGCGAGCAGATGTTTCAGCAGCGTCAGCCGTGGTGGAGGGAGCCGGAGTGTTTGTGGTGGAGGGGACTTCTGCCACGGAGGTGGTTGTGCTGGAGGAGGTGCTTTGTGTACTGGTGGTAGTCGGGGCAGCCTCCGAGGTGGTGGATGTGGTTGAGGGAGCAGCGGAAGTTGTGACGGGAGACTGAGTTGTCTCTGCCGGGGAGGGTGAGGCCGCGGTGGTAGTAGTAGCGGCGGCGGTGGTGGTGATCTCGTTGACGAGGCTGGAGGCGTCGAGACTTTGCGCTGCGACCGCTGCTAGCAGTAGAGCCTGGGCAAGAATGGAAGCCTTGGAGAGACGCATGATGGGCGGAGGATGGGACGTCCAGATGTGAATCAGAATGTGGGAGCGAGTGAGTTGAGAAAGATGGAAGAGATGGTCGATGTGTATTGTCTCTTTGATTACAAACGAGGGGAGCAAGGCAAGAAGCCGGGAGTGGGTAACAGAAACGAGTGAAGGCGCAGAATGTCGGAGGGATGAAAGGGAGGAGACTGAAAGGCCCGGGAAATCACAGGAGTGTCAGCTGGCGGGAAATGCCCGTCCACACGCTAACCCTCGATTAGGCTGCGCCGGGCCCTAATGGGGTGGAGTCCATCCGTCTCGAAGAGACTCGAGGCTTTGGTGGCTGAGCCCCGACAGGTGAGGGAAAAAAAAAAAGAAGTAAATCACGAGAGCAGGGGACACTGTCCCATGATGATGGCAAACATTGGATGCGATAAGAACGAATCCATCATCGACAGCACTATTCTCTATACTCCACCCGCTATACTTCGGTAGGTCATGTAAACACCCAGAAGTAAACAATCGGGTGTTTCCATTAAGCGACTAAGCATAACTGGAGCATAAGCTAAGCTCACGTACAATATCTGTTTGATTATACTCGTACAATAATCTACAGTTATACATACTCATAGGTACCTATTCCGGATCTAACCTTTTCCTGCTCTTTTCTCTATAATGGCAACCTACGTCCAATGCACCACTCCAGTTTTCAAAGCACTGGATCTCAGCATTTCAACCATATGTTTACAAAGACACTGCACATCTTGGGCAGGATCAGAAGAGACACTCCACCAGAAGCCACCAACACAGCAAAATGAGAAGTACCCTCCAGGATCTCTTGAAGGCGAATCTCAAACATGGTAGCGAATTCTCTGCCGGTGATCAAATTCCTCTTTTCGAGGAGGTGTACCCTCCATCATGCAACAGACCCAAATCTCTCTCAACGTCCACTGGATGCTGGTCGGGTTCCTCGTACACGTCGAGTCCAGCGCATGTGATGATGAATACATCAAGACATTTCTGCCCGTGATAGAGAAATTCCCACTCTTTACCCCTCTATCTATCCCATCTCATCTCCTTCTGAACACCGATTCCCCCTCCATGAGTCAGTTTATTAGTCCAGCAGCATTCATCGCAGATGACCGCGTGAGACAGCGTTTCCATCCCGCCATCGTCTCAGCCAGTCAGTCCGCCCGCTGAGGTCTCCACCGCGTTACACCGAGTGAAAATCCGCATCCGAGACCACCCAGCCGGGCCATAATTAGCAACAGCGTCCACGGCCAACCGCCATCCAACTAGACATCCACTTCCCAATCACTCAGGTCGTCTGCAGGACCCCTCCGGCAACGCAGACAAATACCACCATCCGTCCATCCGTGGTCTACTGACCTCCAATCACCACTTTTTTCTTTGCCTCCGATCGCACATTCGATCTCAGGAGATCTAATCAATCCCCTCGGGGAAAGATCATGGGCCTGGTTGATCGCCCGATTCCAGTCTCTTCACTCCCGTCTCTCCCATCGTGGAGGGTCATGTCTCGCCATGATTATTTCTGCAATGGAGGAGCACAGAATTAATTTTACTGACTACTGCTGTAGATCACCATGTTAGAGCCAAATAGCGCTGGATTGGATTCCACTCTTGACTTTGATTCATATCCGACAGACTCCACCACACCATGTCAAGCCTTAGCCGATATACCCGGCCCCCCTAATGCATGGCCGATTTTTGTGGCTTGTGTACATGCCAGTCGTGTACAGTAACTGTAGACTGCAGACATTGGAAGCAAGCAATCGACTTGGCATTCGCCACACGCTCGTCACGAGTGCGAGTCCTTGCTCACGGCGGTAAACTACAGGAGTCCTGTAGTGAGTCAGTGCCTTAGTACATGCTCTGTGGAATATGGACGAATTTGATGGACAACGCCCTGACCAAGCCAGTTCAAGAGTCCGATATGTTGGAATCATGCAGAGTGACCTTGACTGGCGACTTGACTACATCTACCAGCAGAGACCGGTCGGATTCAACATCCGGTACTGGTGGTCTGGAACAACATCCCAAATTTTTGGATTTCATGGCCGCGTAGGCTTCTCTTGCGCCAAGATCAGGCTGCCTCGATGCTTGATGAAGCAGCGCATTCTTCCAGAAACCAGCCAGAGCAAACCGAATTTCAAAATTCTTGATGGTGCTGGATGTTGCGCGTTCCCTTGCGTACACACTGAGGATTTCAACGAACATGATCCTTTTGTATTTCCAACAAATCTAGAAACCTGCACCTGCACCATGCGCTTTGCGGAAGAGGGTGACAGACGCGTGGCGATTCATGGCGCTAATGGACACACCTATCCTGCTGGCAAATGAGGAGCTGCTGACCACATTGATGATTGCACCACCAAAGCATCCAACTGTAGAGTCTCTGACCTGACCCTCAAAATGGGATAACAAGGAAATTAGTCGTGAGGTATAGTAGGTCCAAATGCTACCTCGCGGTCGCCGCTCATAGCGCTCGATCAAAGTCAACATAACGTCGCATCAGCCTCCGTTGATTATGTACAGTCCCGATGTACCGTACAACATCCCTTCAGGAAACTGGGAGGCTTTGCGATGTGTTCATTTTCGACAAGAAGTTGGCCTTGTCCTGGCGATCACCCCGCTATATGTGAGGGAGCCTCTAGCCGGCGTGTCTTTCTAGACATCTATGCGCGCAGACGCATGATTCGACATCAATTCAATTCGTACGTTCGGCACTCGATGTGACACACACACACACACTTCTAGTACAGATATCTCAAACGACCTCCGAGTAATCGAAAGAAAACGACGATAGGAGCTCCCTTTGATCCCTAGCAACTAAGGGACCCCGGTGAAGGCGGGAGTGTCCTGGTCCCCCTACAACCTTCCAAGGTCTGCGCTCAGACGCAAAGCAGGAGAGGCGCCCTTTGCCATTGACCTTCATGCGACCGGATGGAACAGCTGCACCTTGCGGTGGAAGTCATTCGCTTCGGCACGTCTGAAAACGAGGCCCTGAACTCTTTCTGCCTCGGACATGACCGGAGATTATCCAACAAGAAGAAGCTTGGTGTTTCACGAGTTGATGGAGCGAAGATTCATATATTGGGTATCATGCCTATTTCTTGTAACCAAACTCCTATTGATGCACCAAAGTCAAGCCCAATGACCGCCCCTTATAGTTTGTTGGGGGGTTTGCCCTTCATCTGATCCTTGATTTCCTCCTTGAAATACCTGACAAATTTACCGATGGAGTCTGTACAGTGAATGATGATCAGCGACCTGCAAGTAAAGACTAGACCATCCGATCCTGTGATCTCAAAAAGGCACATACCACTGTCCTCCAGGGAAGTGCGCGATGGTTCTGGAGGGATTCCATGACGGATTTGTTCCACTCGCTGGTGCACACGGCCTACCATTTGGTGGAAGAGGGGACTGCGGATGAGCTGGAAAGAGATCAGTCAGCATTTGGTGGTGTCTAGAGATCACTACGACGGTTCCGACGTACTCGGCCATACAACCAGACCTGCAAAACCCCATTCCGTTAGCGTTAGAAGTAGTCCTTCATGCGACCTCCCATCTTCATGAAACTCACCTCCAAGGCCCGGAGTCCAAACAAATGAAAGACCATCTTGCCCAATGACCTCCTTCTCACGAGTATGGCGATGTCCAAAAATTGCGGAGGCGAGGAGCGAAGCGGACAGTCGGGGCAATTCTTGTAGCGGCTCGTCAGCCGGGCGGTGGAGCCTGAGGCCCAGGCCCCCCTTCTTAGGTAAGCCCCGCACCGAATCCCGTCAATTTCCCCGGCCGCGACCGGGCCCGCCAATGATCGACTCGAGACTTTTAGCGCTCGTTTCTGCTCTGACACATACGAGGCTTGGTGCGAATTGCCCAAAAGATACCATCTCACCGAGAACGGTGCCTAGGAATCGCCCACCCAGGAATGACGCGGTAGTCTAGTCGAAAGTTTCACGCCCAAGTGCTGCCCGCGATGAGGAGGAGAAGAAGCGATATCCGCGCATGGCGAGCTTTCTTCACAAGCACGTTTCGAGAATTCCACGTCGTTGACGCCCGTGATTTCGATCATGACCAAGGGTTGCTACACTTGTCGGCGGCGTCGCATCATTTGCGATAACGGTCAACCCACTTGCCGAAAATGTCGAGATGCCGGAAAGGAATGCCTGGGCTATCAAAAGCCGCTGGTCTGGGTGAAAGGCGGAGTGGCCAGTCGAGGCAAGATGATGGGTCGTAGCTTTGATGATGTCAAGAAACCAGATGACGAGGAAAGATATGGAAGCTTTGCAAGAACCCACACGCCGAAAACAAATGGCACGGGAGGATATGGCTTCATCTCGATTGCGGAAACGACATCCTCGGCGAATAGCTCACCGAGTTCCGGCACGTACACGAGTCCTGAATCCGATGGATATGCACAGGAACCGATAGACGACAGCATACCTCGATGCAATGTGGTGAACACAAGTGTGACTGAGTCGTCTTCCTCGGTACAAACGGACAACAGATTGATCCGTGTCTCTAGAGATGGCCCTTCAGTGAGTTACACCTCTGCGCCGCGGGGACTGGTTGATCCATTGTTCAAAGACATGAGTCAAGCCTCACGGTTCTATCTATATCATTGTATGATACTCTCATGTACTCCAGTCATTTTGCTTGTTGTTTGGAACAGTTTAACCAGCTGACCCCGGCCTCAGATAATCAAAATATGGCCCACGATTTTGTCGTGTATCCTCAATCCAAAAACCCATGGCGCGATCTCATCTCGCTGGTTGGTGACTCGACACTACTTGCGCACGGCATATGTGCCATGAGTGCCTTGCATTATTCTCTCATGTCGGACTCCGACTCATCTCACATGCCCTGGTCATTGAACGATCCCTCGACACAGAATCATCCGCCATTGTCGCCCAGGGACCTCCAAGCACTTGTGTCCCCAGCAAGTCACCGGCGATCCTCATCTAGAGCATTCCAGCATTTCCTTGAATTCAAGCAGCGAACACTTCACCAGCTGTCCAAAGACTTGCAGAATCCTGTCATGCAACGAGATGATCGAACCCTTGCCGCGATTGTGGTACTTGCCCTGGTAGATGTCTTTGAGTCAGGGAGCGGAGCATGGAGCTATCATATTGAAGGTGCCAAAAAGCTTTTGAGAGATCGGCCAGAAAATAAGGTCGGACAAGGGATTCTTGACAGTCTCGAAACCTTTGCACTGGATGGTTGCCTAATGTAAGATCCGCACATTTCATCCCTCATGCCACGTTCACTTTTTGCGCCAAAAGAGTACTAACCTGGGCATCCTTTCAGCATGGAAATCATGGGCTCAACCCTCGCTCGTCCCGGAGCCCTTTCTAAACCCTTTTTTTCTGCCACGATGGGCCCAGCAATGCTGAAACGCCTCGAGGAAACCTCGTGGGTTGGCTGCCCTGCGTACCTCTTGGAAGTGATCTTCTTCATCCACACCCTCTGGTATTCCGACTCCGAAACCACCACGACCATCACGCCACAACCCTCCGCTCTATCGTCATCAATGCATCCGGGTCAACCTCTCACCCTAGCCTCCTATCTCGCTCTGCTTCAAGGCATCCGCAACTTTGACCCCGTCGCCTGGGCCCACCACATGCAATCTTCCCACTATCTCTCAGATCTCTCTCCCCGCATCGCGTTGGCCAAATCTTACCAAAACGCAGTCTATCTGTACACTAGCCGGGTGCTGAATCGCGCCCGTGCCGGCTATACACCCCCTTGGGCAGATGTCGGTCTCCCCGCCGACCACGCCGCCACGGCGAGTTATCTGCTCGAGCAAATCTGCTCAGTACCACACTCGGACCCGCATTTCAAATGTCTCATCTGGCCCACTTTCATCGCCGGCGCTGAATGTCGATGCCCTTCGCAAAGGCCACTCATCTTGGAGAAATTGGGCGCTCTCTACCACGCCGTCACCAGTGTCAACGTGCAAAATGCAGCCTGGGTGTTGCGTCTTATGTGGGAGAAGCATGATCAGCGACGACGACAGAAACCCAGCATATCTTCCCCGGCAAACATCACCGGAGAAGTCATCGGATCATCTTCAGCAGGAATGGATCCCGATGGAAAAGACTTGGGTCACCTGGATACTTATCATGAAATTGACGACGGATACGAGAACACGTTCGATTGGGTGGATGAATTGGATGAGTCACGTCTGGACTGGTTATTTATCTGATCTCAATCGCCTCCTTCTTTTTCTTCGTTCCATTCTTTATTCTTTCTCTTTGTCTTGTCCTTATATATGCCCTTTTCTGGTCGAAGAGAAAAAAAATGAAACTTCTTTTCTAATATCCTCCGGCTGATCGTACCCTCTCCTTGCACTTGATAAAAATTGTCGACAGATCTGACCCCGCCGGCTTGGATATAGTTGTTAGAAATTCCCGTCGGGCACTACCCTTAACACGTCCCGTCTATCTCAGAATGTAATAAACTTCTAGAACGTCCATGTGACAATGCGATACGGACAGAAAACCTAAAGCTTTGCGATGCGCGCGGATTCAATCTGTGAGACGATGTTTTCAGTTACAATACCCAATACTTCATACGTGCAATTGATCGCAGTTCGTTCAGAGACAACTTTTTTTTTTTTTTTTCAAAATCTACCAATAGGCAGTGCCGGCCAGCAAATAATCCCCAGACTCTGTCCTGGGCTGAAACGTACAAGCAGAGAGTCATCACTGATTTAAACATTGTAGTTGAAAGAGACATCCATTGCGTGTCGACAAGGCTAATACACACACACAAAAGAAAATGGGGGAAAAGCAAGGGAAAGGGAATCAAAAAAGCCAAGCAAAGGGTATATTGAAGGTTTGAAGTCAGCCACGAGCAATTGAAGCAGAAAAAGGAAGGACGCAACTATGAAAGCAAAAGGCTTTGCTGAAGGGAGCAAAGAGTATCCGAGTTTGGGAGCGAAGAATAATGGGCTATAGAAGCAAGAGTGGAAAAGAAAAGAGAAAAAGGCGGATGAGCAAGTCACAGTGAAGGTAGTCAACCGCCGCAGGGAGGGAGGACTTGGTTAGGGTTGTAAGGTGGTAAAGGGAAGATGTACGGAGGGACTTGGGCGCAGGTGAAGGTGAATCAGCGAGATCTACCAGGTCACTGGTATCCATGTCTCTCCTCTCCACTGACTCCAGGCATTTCGGGAAGCCCACGAACGCGCGTCTACGCAAATCGCCAGCCATGTGGGACGGAGCGATGATTTGAATCAGAAACAGCCCCCGTGCGAGAGCTGAGTCTCACAGCATCAGATACCAAAAAAAAGTGAAATGGAAGAAGCAATGGAGAGGCTGTGAACCGTCGTAGTAGTAAAAGGCTAGCATCACCAGGCTGGCAAGAGTATGCTTCGAATCAAATCGGGGATATATAGCAATTGATCGAGACGACAAGCAGACAAAGAATAAAAAGGGACAAGAAGTATCAGGAGGCTTAACAAGGGTCGAGTCTCCAAACGAGAGCAAAAGTCAACAGACAGGACCATTTTCGAATCTATCGCGCAGGATGGACAAACACGCGAATCAAGAGAAAAGTGGAGAGAGCAAAAGAATCGCTTGCCATTTCCAATGCAAAAAGTCATGACAATGACGAAGAGGGAAAATCACAGTGGCTAGAATTTTGTTGGGAGAACAACACGGTGGAGAGTGTACCCACAAGTACGCGGGCGAAGGAAGAGGCAATGGAATTATGATTCCAAAATTCATGGTAGCCAGGAGTAGCCGCCATGAAAAAAAAAAAAAAAAAAAGAATAGTATGGACAAAGAGAAGAATAAAGAACGTGATGGGGACGCGTTCCATGGAGACAGGGCAAGGCCTCACTGCCGGGAAAGAGAGACCGATTTGCAACGCCGAGGTGGACGCCTTTTTTCTGCGAGATACCTCAGATGACTCGGAACTAAAAGACGGCAGCAAGCCCATTCTTCGAATGCCGCCGGCTGAACCTTTTCTTGCCCTTGGTAGAGTCTGAGTCATTCGCCTGGTGTTTTGTCAAGTGATTGCGGCCGGGAGGTGGGACATTGCTCTCATTGTGTAATTCCGTGCTTCGATCGAGTGTGTTGGAGTGACTGGAGAAACCGGATGAAAGGTCCCGAAAGGCGTCCTCGGCAGAATAAGTCCCCGTGTTTGGATGTAGAGAGGCCATCTCCTTGGCTCGATCCAATGCATCCAGCCATTCTTGTGCCGAGACCGCCGTGGCTCCCGTATTGCTCGAAGAAGGCTTGGGGTCTTCAAAGACCAGATGTTTCTCTTTCTGGGAACAAAGTCAGCGATTCAGTTCTTCCCTCCCCCTGATGGGTACTTTGGGAGATTGAAGCCTTGAGCAGCGCCACGTACCGTATCCACGATCCACAATGAATGCCCCTTACCATCTGTCGTACTGCGGTAATGAGTCTCGGGGGCGAGAAGCGAAATCTCAAGCTTTGCCTTTTTCTCGTCTCCTCCCGCGGGGGCGAGAATGATTCGGGCCGATGAGGTGACCATGACCAGTCGCGCGCGCTTCTTAGTTGTCGATCCGGAGAAAAAGCGGGAGAACTTCTTCGGAGCCTCGCTCTCGTAGTTTCCATTCTTCGAGGACAAGCTGTGGGAGGCCGGAGATGAGGTCACCACCAGGTTCCCAAGCTTGAGAATTCGCTCGTTCGCTCTGCTCAACACGGGAGACCACTCGATATCCAATTGACTGGGAGGCGGTAGCTCGGTGACCACCCGGGGAAGTGCCCGCGAGTGGTTGTTGCTGCTATGAGGGGCATTTGATGGCGCAGTCGAGATCACTGGAGGCAAGCTATCGCCTCCCTCACCTCCGTTGAGCTTGATCGGCTCGCGGGCAGGAGGTACGTAGGCTTTGAGCCGCGGCGCCTTTTGTTTCCACAGCTCCGGCCCCCACGAAATCCCCTTGAAAAACTCATGGTTCTTGATGTGTTCGATTTGAAGACGGCGCGCCGGGTCCAGGACCAGAAGACGCTCGACCAGGTCCCGGGCCACTGTGGGGAAGCCAATGGGGAACTCGTAATCCAAGGCAACGATCTTCTGAAAAGTCTGATATTCATTGCTGGCCTTGAAGGGCGGCCGGCCGGAGAGCAGTTGATAAATGATGCATCCAAAGGCCCACAGGTCGCTCGCCTTGCACGCATTCTTCTCCGTCAGCAGCTCCGGACTGACGTACTCGGCTGTCCCAACAAAGGAGCTGGCCCGCTCGTCTTCGGGGATCTCGGTCGCATCGAGCGGAGGAATGGAAGCCTGACTGTCGTCGGGTCGTCGGGTCTTGAGGATCTTGGCGGTGCCAAAATCGGTGATCTTCACGTACATCTGGTGGTCCAGCAACACATTCTCCGGTTTCAGGTCTCGGTGAATCACCCCGCACCGGTGCATGTAATCTATCGTATCAAGGATCTGGGCCCCGTAGAAGCGAGTGCACTCTTCGTCGAAGGTGGTCATGCGTTTGAGCACGCCAAGTAACTCTCCTCCCTTACACAGATCCAGGACAAAGTAGAGTGATCGCTCATCCTGGAAGGTATAGTACAGGCGCACGATACCCGGATGATCGGTCAACCGGTTCAGCGTGTCTTTTTCAATGTTGACGTACTTGACCTTTTTCTCCTTGATGATGTGTCGCTTGTCGAGAATCTTGATGGCATATTCCTTGAGCGTCTGCCGATCCGTCGCGAAGACGACCGTACTGTAGGACCCTTCACCCAGCGTGTTTCCAAACGAGAAATCCCGGACGCCCTTTTTGATGAACCGCGAGACCGTCTTCCCATTCGCATCGACTTCCTGCCTCACGGCGACCGCTGCTCCGCGCTCCTGCCAATCTTCACTGCTGGGCGCCGGACCGTTTTCCATGTTGTAGGGCGTTCGAGACATCTGAACGGGGTTTCCTCCGCGGGCGTGTGCTCGTGATGATTGTCGCATCACCGCCGGGCCATTGACCGGGATCTGAGAGGTGCGGTAGGAGCGATCGCTGTGGGAATTGTCGCGCGCCAGAACCCCGGCCTGTAGGGCGACCGAGCCTCCCCGAGTGTCGACGCGTGACAGAGGCACCGAGGTGGATGAGGCTCCAGAGTCGGTTCGCATGCGATACGAGTTGTCTCGCGGCAGAACGGATGAGACGGAGCCGTTCGTGTAGGCGGAGGAAAGGGGTCGGGCGGAGTGCGGAGGAGTCCCAAAGGCGGACGCAGGGTAATGCGGTTGATAGGAGCTGGATGCCGGCGGGCCAACGTCGGAGGGTGGTTGTGAAGAAGTGAAAGGGTCATCGGTCGAGACGGAACCCTCGATGGGCGTGGCAGGGAGGGTGGTTGAATGCTCCTCGACCGGCACGGGCTCTGGTGGAGGTGTTGATGCCGACCCGTCCGGTTGGCCCGTTGGAACCACGCTGGCGGTCTCGGATTGGAGGGGCGAGTCATCCGGGTTTGCGATACGGAGACCTCCCAGTGACTGGGAGAGGCTGAGATCACCGTTCATGTCGGGCGATGAACAGGCGATTGGGCCCGGAGTCAAGATGGACCTTGCTGAGAAATGATCACACGTCGAAACGAAAATCGAATAGGGGAGGGGTTGAAAACAACAATCCCGAAGATCGCCCCCTCCTGAAAAGGAGTAAACAAACGGGGAATGGCCTGACCCGCCGGAAGAAATGATCGTTGGTTCGGCGCTCCGAGTGAGGTGATAAGAACGCTCGCCAAAGGGAAGGGAGTACAAACGAACGACAGCCGACGAACTAGGACGGCACCTGTGGACACTCTGAAGGCATGGCACAGCACGATACGGACAGGGCGATCACCAGACGAAAAGAGATGATGTTTGGCGAATGCAGAGTCGGAGGGGATGTGGGAGGGGGGGGGTGAAGTTTCGAGGTCGGTGAGGAAAGAGAAGTCCAAGTGGTGCGTGGGGGGTGGGCGGGGGATATGGGAGGGAGGGGAGGATCAAGTGATAAGCGTGCGAGAAGAAGCTCAGAATCGAGAAGAAAAGCGAGTATTGATCCTGAAACGGATGCAGAAGAGGCTTGTGAGATGAAGCGAAGGGAGAAGAGAGGAGAAGAGAGAGAGGATGAGAGGGTGAGAGAAGTGGACAGAAGGGGAAATACGTCAAGAAAGATCAACAGGAGAGCCTCGTGGGAATCGGGCTTAGCTTGTGACCTCCAAGGGGGGGCGGAGCACCGATCGAGGTCATCACGGATCATTCAACTGGAAGTGTTGAGCACGACCGACAAGGAAACGAGCGGAGTGACAACCCAATGCTCTCGCGGGCGACCTTTTTGTCTTTACGGCGTCGGACCCGGTCGTGAGCTGTCGAGGACGCACGAGAAGGCTCGACGGAGACATGCAGTCGTGCGCCGTTCCTACCAGGAGAGAGAGAAAAGAGAGATGTCTAATTTGGATGCTCAGCGTTGAGAGAGATATCTCAGAGCATATCGGGACAAGTCTAAAAATACACAGAAATGGGAATATCTCGGCGGAGGTCTGGAAAGACTGGGATTCGATCAGTCCGTCATGGCCGTTGATGTTAATTATAGCTTCGGTTCTGGACGCCTCGGGATCAAGTGGCAGCCTGTCAAAAGCCGCGTGGTGGACTCAATACGCCTCCAGGAATCAGATTATAAGATGTCCAAATCACTTGCTCGGAGGACAACAACACTACAGAGAGATCAAATTGATTTATTGCCACAGATACGCTCTCAGACCGTTGGAAAGGTGACCATTGGATCCTTGCATCGCTTGCTGTCAGTTTATATCAGATTCATGATCTCGCTGCATTCCTACGTGTATGTGCTGTCACTGGGCCGCGAGCTCGACGCAGAGCGGAGATCAATCGATTCCAAATCAAGAATCGACCAGGAATTGCGTGCCGAGGAAAGCAGTCAGTCCGCCATCCGAAGTCGTTCAATGAGGTCTGACTTCCACGTGACAGCAGACTATATCAATGATGCTTGAGCGAGTTCGTCTTCCTTGACTTAAGAGAACCATTCTCATCCCTAGATCGTTTTGCCTGGCACGTTTCTGAAAAAGCATCCCTCTCCGACGGGGGCCGTGCCGCTCAACGTGCGGCCATTCTTGGTTGGATAATTCTCCCGCATGGTACTTGCATGCCCGCTACTACCTACTTGGGCATTTAGCATTTACAAAACTCCCTCTGGCTTCCTATATCTGGTCAGAGAGAGTGTGGTCACACGCCTTTTTAAACCTCCAGAGATCACAGTCTCGTTAACAATGAAAACGGTGGCAGGAGACAAACTGTGTGATGTCTTGCGACGCAATGAGAGAGAGAGAGAGAGAGAAGAGGAAAAGTTTTACTAAGAATGACGGTCGTCTTCTCCCTGCCTTACCAGCCTGGTATCTCGCGTCCACTCAGAGCACGTTGGCATCCCCGTCGCTCTTTCTGAGAGGGTGGAAGTTATGCAGCAGACTCCTTCCCTCTCTCACTTGCACCTCCTCTGCCATGAGCGACCACCTATAGGTAGTGACCTCGACACGGAGCATTATATTCAGAGATCTCAATCCCAAGCCCTCAGGATCATTGCCCCCTTCTACTGGTTCAACGTCCTGTCCCTAAGATTTCTCTGTACTCGCAGACAAATGCTGCGACGCCCAGCCACCGTCATCCTACTGACAGAGGAGGATGTGAATACCCACCTGGAGCGGATCCTCCTCGCTCGGTCCTCCTTGCCGGTGAATATCGATGCCTTGAGCCTAGACGACGAAGACCAGAAAAGCGTCATCCGGGACGACAAAGCCGATCAAATAGCTCCTCCATCCTTGAACACCATGACCGCATCATCATCATCTTCTTCTTCCACAGCTGCTGGGATGTGCCCAGCGTCCAATGTCTTCCCAGCCTCCCTGATGCGTGTGCGTGGGTTGACCCACCACGCAATTGCTGCTAATTCTGTCAACCCCAACGGGGCGGTTCCCACAGCCAACGCAGCCGCCCAACTGATATCAACTCATTTCCCACAGACTGCTCTAGCGACCCAATTATCAGCCGGATCCTCCTCACCTTCACGAACTGAACTGACCATTCCGCCGCAAGAGTTTCTGGACCATCACATCCTGCCCTCGCCCACGAGCAAGCAAGGTTGGTCGAGAGCATCGGGAGTGGCAGGGCTTTGCAAGGCAGCAGAGATGGCTCACTAATAGGACCCTCCTGACAGTAGACATGTATCATCGCCGGCACCAGGCTCGAAATGCCGGATCTAATGTGCACCCGGACCAGGCGCACTACTCTCCTGGGCCGTCGCCTCGACTAGCGCCCACTCCCACTCCCACTCCCAGTCGTACGTCGCCGGGTCCGACCAGCGACCATGTTCCACTGCGGGCTCTGGATCTAGCGTCGTCAACTAGGTCTGCCGAAGTGGACCTGATTGAGATGGAGGCCTCGTCTACGCCAGTAGCTCACCACTGACACTGCAAGACCCCTTTCAGCATCACATATTTCATCTCTCAACGGGATCTTCCGTGGCTCACAGCGGTCGAGATGATCATTGAGGTCGCAACTCCGTGGACTATCATTCTTCTCGTTGCGCCTTATTTCTTTTCCATCCCGCCGCGCAAGCCATTCTTCCGCTCATCGATTCAACCCCATTTTAACCCCAGAGGTCTGCATGAAATCTTGCTGACATTCTGAATGAAGACCAGTCCCGGCCACAACCATATCTCAATCCGGTGCACTGAATATCTAGAGCAAGCGCTTTAATTTTCTGGGTTGAAGGCTCCCTGGCTTGTCATTCAGACGTGGATCATACCGCGTGGGGTGGCTGGCCTCCTTGGAGTAACGTTGACCCCATGCTTTGTACAATCGATCACTGCAACGGGGAATCATCAAGCTGGGTTCAACCATGAATGATGGATCGTACCTTGTCAAATGGGCAGTATTCTTCCCAGAGCGATATTCTGTCATGCTCTTTTGAGTAGTCTGTTCATATTACCATAGTTCAAAGACTCAATAACCTCACTCATTCACAGGGACCTATCTACTGCCGTCCTCAACTACTCAATCTATATGAGCGATGGGCATACGTGATATTCCTTGCTGTTTCTTCATCATCGTGGCCTTGAACCTATAGATCACTGAGTACATTCACTGATAGGCTGGGAGCAAGAACTAATAGCCAGACGTCAGTGTCGTAAAATAGGTACTGCACGGATCAAACCTCATCCATGTCCTGACAGGCTACTAGATCAATTACTACATTCATAAAACCTCCTCCTGACCTCACCTTGCAAATAAGATGATCCGTCAAGACCTTTCCAACACACGGACAGCCCATCAGACTCCCGTCTGTCCCAATGCACCCGTCGATAACCCTTGATCTTGATAATAGCCCATCGGCACTTCCAACTACTAGCTCATCTAGTCCCACCCACCACTTAAAAGGGACTTTCAACCGCTCAATCTTAAATCTCTCTCTTTCCCTCTCTCTCTCCCTCCTATCATCCACACTCAGAAACTACCCTGTGCTAGAGGGCTTTACCCAGTATACACTTAACCCTTCCCCCCCCCCTCCCCCTCTCCATCAAAATCCAATAGTTCACACCAACAAGCCACGCCAATTTCGGCTTGAACCCATCAGATAGAGGGGCTCATGTCCGGATCGGGCTGGACCCCCCCCCCCCCCCCCCCCCCCCCCCTCTTCGCTGTGATGGGTTTGTCAACGGGGTCTTGGTAGCGTGTGTATGGAGGTGGTGATTTCATTCTAGGGCGAGTCTTAGTGGAGGAGGGGTGGGGGTTTGGTTATTTGACATGTAGATGTAGATCGGAGTGACTTGTGTTCTGTTGGTAGGTACGTAGTTACCTCTTCGTAATGGAATGCTGGGCTCATTTTCATTCACTATAGGACAGAAGGGCCCTTGGACGGGTAGGACCAGGACCGCGCGAGTCAAATTGAAGAATAATCCAGTCTGAAGAAAGGGGCTGACTGGATCTATTGAGTTATTTAGTTGGTAGGACCTCGACGATCCTCATGAAATGCTATCAACGCAGCTTTGGCCATCGCCATTGGACTTGAACATGGGACTGAAATGATGAGACGAGGCAAGGTCGAATCAAGACTCGAATGACCCTGGAAGGTACGAGCATACGACCTTGATCAAGCGAATCATCTCTTCATCTCTTCCATCTAATAAGCCTCCCGGTCGTCAAAATTAATGAGTAAATCGTCAAGGTGCTTCAATTAGAGCAAATACTATCGTGTCGAGCAAGTCTAAAACAGTTTGTGGATCGGAAAAAGGGCCGCGAGCAACATCCAGTCTAAATGACACGAGACCTGCCCCCTCCAAATAAAAAAAAAGCGGATGCGGCGGATGGTTAGACATGGGAAGAAAGGAAATTTAGGGTATGATGAGGGAGAAAAGAAAAGGAAAAAGAATCACTTGAAACGCCAACAAAGATCATCTCCCAGATGCCGCTTCAGATGGTTTTCCCCTTCGCATGTGTAATTTTCCGTGCAACAGGGTGGCCTTGGCGCAATCAGATCAAATTCCGGAAAAAGACAAAAAGGGAAGAAAAAGAGGAAAGAAGAGAGAAAAGTCATTCCGTGAGGTTTGAAGAGAGGAAAAAATAAAGTGGATAGAGAAGAAGGACGGCACCGGCGAATCGTCTACTGGCGCGCCTTGTTGGCAAAGATCTGGGCACCGTCAACCAAGCGACGCTCGGTGTTCTGGCGACCGTTGACAAAGTCGGGGTAGTTGAGAGTCAGCTCAACGGCACCATTGACAATGTTGTCAACCGCCTCCACACCCAGCATGAAGGAGTGGTCCTGGTTGCCGACCTCGTAGCGCCAGCTACCGAAACGACCACGGGACCAGATACCCTTCTCCTGCAGCTTGGGGAGGATCTGAGTGAGAGCACCCTCACGCTCCAAAGAGGGAGTGGGATAGCCGTGGTCGAAGCGGCGGTGGTAGGTGGAAACGATCTCGTCACCGGGCTTCAGCATGTCGGTGTTGACCAGACCCTGGATGGAGTCGGCCAGGAGAGTCTCGTGGTTCACGGGCTTCATGGTAGACTCGGACACCTCCAGCATGATGGACCAGTAAGGGCCCTCCTTGGCCTCGTCGCTGCTGGGCTTGGAGCCATCAGCCAGCTGAAGGGTGGGCAGCTTCTTAGAGGCATCGGGTTGGTTGTAAGGGGAGTAGTTGGAGAAGATGGTGGCGCGGTAGAAGGGGCAGTTGTCCTCGGGGAAGTACAGCCAGCACTTGTCACCAATGCGATCGGGACGAGCACCACGGATACCGACACCAATGACGTGGGTGGAGGAGTAGTAGAGCTGCTTGGTCAGGGGCATGAGCTCCTTGTCGTCCATGGCCTCGGCCAGGAAGTCGACAGCCATGGTGGAGACCAGCTTGGAGTAGCCGATGACGGTGCCGTCGGCCAGGGTGACGGTCTTGTTGTTGGCGTTGACCTTGGCGACCTTGCCCTTCTCACCGAAGCGAGTCTTCTCCTTGGGCAGGGTGTTGGCCACGGCAATCCAGATACCACCGGTTCCGTCGCGGGCGGGGAAACGGAAGGTAGCGTTGGGGCCCCAGTTACCAGCGGTCTTGTTCAAGATGACGTTGGTGGTCACAGCCTTGAGGTTGGGAGCAGCGACACGCTCACCGAGCCAAGCACATTGCATCTGAAGAGCGTTTCATGTGAGTTCAGGATCTCCCAAGTGATTTCGATAAAAGGAGTGATCCAAGACGGGTACTTGTCTTGGGAGGTTCCAGAGAAACGTACCTTGGTGGTGGGAACAGCCCAGACCTTGTAGTTGTAAGGACGCATGAACAGGTCGGCGATACCAGTACCCATCATGCGAACAATCCACTCGTCGAAGTTCTTGGGCTTGGTGTTGGCCACGCGGGCCTCCATGGCAGCGTCAATCATGCCGTCAATGCACTTGACCTGCTCCTCCTTGGGAAGCATGGAGATGTTGTTCTGGAAGGGGTAGGGAACCCATTGTTCCTTGCAGCGGACGTAGGAGATACGCTCGTGGGTGTACCAATCGTCCTCCTTGGGGAGAGCCTCGTCGATACAGTCATCGAAATACTTGTAGTGAGAGAAGATGACGTGGCCACCGACATCGTAGAGCTGCAGCGAAAAGACATCAAGTTAGCGTCGTGCTCGTCTATCATGTTCTGCGTTCGGCTGTATTCTCCTGGATTTGAAATCACGAGATACAACCGCTCTGAGACTCAGAAAACGGGGGGTCAACTTACGAAGCCCTCGGGAGTGGTGTCGGTCGAAGCAAGACCACCAGGGGTCTCGTTCGAGTCAATGATCAACCAAGAAGGACCATCCTAGTCATCGTCGAGTCAGTTTGTGTGGAAAGAAGCAATCGACAAGGCAGGGTGATCTCTGTGTCGGCCGTGACCTCGCCCCTCCTCCCCCTCCCTCTCTGATTTTTTGGGAGCGGGCTTATCGCCCACAAAAAGTCGTCAAGGAGGTGGGGGGGCAGAGCTTCACCGCCGAATGCACGAGGAGAAGACATGGAAAACTCACGATCTGGTTGAGACGCTTCGCCGCACCCAAACCAGTTGGGCCAGCACCAATGACGAGAACGTCGACGGTACTAGAGAGCAAATGTCAGTCTCGTCAATTCATCAATCGTTGGGGCAGAACCGGGGTCGTGTCGACGGCGAGAAGGGCAGTTCTTACATGTCGGGGTGGGTCATCCTGCCTTGGAGGAGGTCCTGAAAGCTGGGCACGCGTTTAAAGGTTCGACGAGCGATGTTCAGCATAAGAGAAAGCAATAGCAGCAGGGAAACTGCAAGTTGTCAGGGGTAGAAGGAGAGGGAGAGATGATAAAGGAGTCGAGGAGGGGAGGTGGAAAGGGAGGGGAACTTCAGGGAAGTAATCAGAGGGAAATGTGGACACGCACGGACAAGCAGTGGTCTTGTAGGATCATCGGGGCCACCAGACGGGGTCCATTGGACCGCAGGCTGGTCTGTGGTTCGTACGCACGAGGAATTGAAATTTGTGGAATTTTTTTGGAAAATCGAAAGCTAACGTTGCCACTGGCTTTTCTGCCAGTGCCAATCTCAGCTCCCGAGCACGCGTGCATGGTGGATCGTCGCATGTACTGTACAACTGCAGTCCTGCTCTGACCCCCGACTCAATCACACCTTGATATCGCGACTTGGGTGCGTTAGACACCGTGTGCATGTATCTTGTTCATCGTCGTCGCAGGCTCTATCGCCGAGGCCAAGTGCAGACCGATCGTGACTACGAGGAGGGTGCTTTACGGTACTTCCGAGTCCCAACTACACGCAGTTGCAACTTGCCCCTGGTGGGCCGCTTCTTGCTTTGGGCGGTGGAGGGGTGAGTGGAGACAGCAGGGCCCACGCAGGTCGAATTTCCGCACTTGGGTTAAGGGGCTACCCAATGATCGGACGCAATGGGAGCATGGAAACGGACCCGGGACCGTCCAGACTTTGTTTCCCACCTCACCCAGCAACTGCGCAGACTGGCATCGAGTCTATCGAGGCGACGAAAAGTGGAGAAACGTGCCTGTTTCAGGTTGACATGGGGAGTCCAGAGCGAGCCAGCCCCCCTTTTCCAGAACGCTGGACATCGGGAAGAAGATGAGAGAATCATGTGTGGCCCCCTGTGCCACGAGGACCGGAGGATAGAGACGGCGGTGACGAAGGCGGACGGGTACGGCGAGCCCTTGCGAAAGAAAAAAAGAAAAAAAAAAAGAAAGAGAGAGAGAGAGGGAGATGAGCAAGAAAGCTGAAGCGAGGCAATCTCATTCTACGCGATAAGGGGCACAATTCAAAGACATATGCATAGGATTGCCAACATCTTTGGTCATTGGTGGATAGGAGAGAACATGATCTGGCGTCACGGGGCAGCTTCCTTGCGACGAGTTCGCCGTATGGGGAGAGGATGGTTCGTCAGTCACCCAATGCAAGATCTACACTGACCTTATCAGGAGTCCATATCCGGCCTGGCCTATTGGCCACTCCAGGGTCCAAGGTTGCTACCGCAATCGGATCAACCGACACTCCTGCTGTATGTTACGAACAGATCAGGGGAGGGGACCCATGTGGGTTTCAATGCCTGGTCAACATTCGGTGACATCTGTCAATGTCCGAGATGGGATCCCCTCCAGCATCCAGCCTGGATACTACATCCGGTCTTACGCGCCATAATCAAGTTTCTTCTTCCTTGCCTTCAAGTCATGAAAGCCGTTCTATGTGGTGATCCGGACAGGCTCAGATGCTCCGCTGCACATAAACACTATCTCTGAAGGTCGCAGCCATCTCGTCTGTCTCCCCGCGACTTGGCTATGGAAATTGTGTGGAGCCTATCACTGCATTCGGCGATGACGTCCGTTGATACGAACACCGACCCCTCTCGGTGGGAATTTTTGTCCCTGAAAAAAAAGAAGATGCCTCTAGGTAGCTTTCGATCTATCGAGCTTGCTTAGGGACCACCCGATGGCCCGATCTGCAAACTGGCAAACATGAATCGGATGTTGTAGGTGGACATGTGCTCATGCTGCATTCAGGTCCATACTCTCGATCACTCTCGGCATCCATCACATATGGAGAGTCTCCGGGCCGAGCCAGAACTGCTACTAGCTTATCACGACTCCACTTCCAGAAATGTCCGCATTGTCATGCGCAGCTTGTCACTGGTGAATGAAGGCAATTTTATACAGAATCGCGGCGACAAGGAACAACCTGACTTGACTGGGCAAAAAGTGCAGACGCCAAGGCCATTGGCAATGTCAGGACAAGGGGGGGTACTGCCTTCTTTGATCAGATCTCGCGATGACTTGATGGTTGGCATAGCGCAGCAGCAATGCAACCGATATACCCTACTTTGATAGTTCCCGAGCCACAGACACGTCTCAGCGCTGCCGGAAAATAAGTACGAACCACGACCCTTTCCAGACCCCCCAGGAAGGGATGCCCGTCTGTGAAGCTCGACACGTCAATGTTGACGAAATCGTCTATCCGTTGGTTGTCGAGTACAGTCACAGTGTGAACGGATATATCACGCGGGGCTCATAGGTAACCTGATTAGGTCGACATCCATGTTTCCCAACACGAACACAGTTCAAGCTACTAGGTATATTCATTAGTCGGCAGCAAAGGGGCTAGTCATTGACGGATCACATCTTCCGAAAAAACTCAATCGTAGTTCTGCTGGACAACGATATACAGAAAGTTCGGTTTGAGGCAGATTGCATGCCTTCCATCCAATTGGAAGACGCCACAGGCAGGTGGCGTCACTGTTGTCAGTCATGCAAAGATCGTCAGGGAATGACCCCGGCCACAGGTTCCAAAGGCTCGTTCTCGGGACCTGCTCCAGACTTTGCAGGATTCCCATAGCAATAGGTCCAGGTCTCTACCCCGGGAGTAGAGTGCTCGTCATGATACTGGTAGGTGTACTTATGTAAACATGATCCGAGAGTTAGAACGTTAGTGGTTCTTTTTCCTTTTGGATTCACTAGCCCGAGTATATGCTCATGTACATCCACCCATGTCCACTCAAGTACACCATACATGTATGGATGGCGGGTGCAGCTCCTCCAGACAAGGAGGGTCCTGAATGATAGCCGCACCACGCGTCTAGTACACGACTGCGCCGGGTTCTGAAACGGGGTCCACCGTTGATCTGTCCGTCAGAGCCAAAACAGGCAAGATTTCCAAATAAGGATCGTCGCACCAATGGAGCTTAGGCAGATCTCGAACCCAATCAACGGTCTTTCCCATGAACTGAGGCGAGCATGTGTTTTCCTTTCATAGGATTTTCCCAATTGATGGAAAGCTGCAGATTTCAATGATTGCATTCGCTCAACTCCTGAAAAGATGCGACGGGAGTCATCACTCATATGCATCTGTGTACCAGAAATGCCCACGGTGAATGCACGGCAATCGATAATTATCTGCCCCGACGCCCCGAGGAGCAACTTCATCGCATCAAATGGAAATACAAGAACATCTATGTTCAAGGCACAGCCGTGCTAAATGATGCCAAGTCTCAAAGCTCTTGCACACAGTGCTTGACCGACCACAATCATCTCTCTCGGATCTTGGTTTCTACTGCGATCATGATCACGGCTTTGGTCTGAATGCTGTCTTTATCCGTCATGAGCCTTCCTGGTGAAACCAGCTGGCTGATCAGCCCGTCGTTCGTGTCGCAAGTGGTAGATTAGTGGTGGGTCTTGGTCCCTGGATTGAAGAGACAATGGCGTCAGACATCCTCCTTAGTCGGGACGCAGGCTTCGGAAAGATCGCCGCATTCTCCACCGGCAAGGGACCGGAAGACAGTGCAGGTACAAATCGTCGCTCACGTTAGTCGCCATTATCACTGCCTCGACGCTCGAGGCCGCTCATTGCGGGCATTGCGGGCCACGCAGATCTAGAAACTGCTTGCGTAATGCCCATGGCTGGTTATCAACCGGGCAAAACTTTGGGCCACCCAGTAGACTTGTATGGATAGAAAAAAGACAAGGACATGGTATGGCTGATAGCCGCCTACGACGCTGGATCTTACCACCTCAAGTCACATTCCTCGGCAGTGGATGGCAAATTGTGACAGAGGGCATCAACGACCATGGAAGACCTGGATTTGGTGTCCACTAGTGAGCGGCCACCGATGGTTTAAACCAAAAAAAAAAAAAAAAAAAAAAAAAACAAACCGATTAGACTTTGGAGCGTATTTGGATGTTGACCAGTAGAGAGAAGCCCGTATCTATCGGTCGGCTGTCACCACCGCGAAGGGATGGAGCTCAAAGAGCGGATAAGCGCGTCGTGTACATTACGGCACGGTAGCACTTGGACAACCCTCGATTGGGACCTATCAAGTGAGCAGTATACTTAGAGCAGTGCCATGAGACGACGAAGTGGTGTTCCGACTTGACTCCGACTGCTTGCTAAAGTGCTTCCATACTCAGGAGGCCCTCGATACCGCACTCTCAAGCTTGGGTTATACTGTTCGGCAGTACAGTATGGTGGTGATGGTCCTCCATGCCCTCTTCTCCCGCCTCAGGGATGATTGAAGCTCAGGAGAATGCTCGAAGCCTTGCCGGCAGATACATTATTATTGGAAACCACAAGGCCAGAATCAGGCGCATCGTCACCAGGGAACGTCCACGGGCGTGGTTGATGATGCTGATTGGTGTGTCAAAAAGAAGTTGCCACGAGCCGATGCACTGTTGGATTCAAATCCTCAAGGGATTTTTCAGTGTATCATACAGACCTGCGTTAGAGAAGAACAGCTGCCACGTAATACCGTAATGTGCCGATCGAACAAACTCTAAAATGACAGATCAATCGCAACATGGAGTGCAACCACTCCCGTGGCTCAGATACACGGTCGTGATGTTATTACCTGACGATATGCAACGCGTAAGCTCGACCATCCTGGGCCCCTATTTTAGGGACCAGCCGCCTATCAGGTCGTACTCAGGTGCGGACGCTCGTCACTGGACGGAACCAATGGCGCTGTTTGCAGCGGAGTCATGAAGCGGAGCTGGCGACGGTTGTGTTCCTGGCCCACCTCAACAGTGCTGTGCTACAGTACGGTGTACCTCTCTTTGCTGGGTCTCTCGTCCTCTCGGCGTGTGACTTGCGACTTTGTCCGCACTTCGACTCTCCAAGTTTCGTTCGACCTCCATTCTTGCCAGTCTAGACCCAAAACCTCTCAGGCTTTTGTCCGTCTCTGCTGACGCCTGGTTCTCCTCCCCCTAAAATCCTCTTCTGTCGTGCCACACATCCGTTCTCACCTACCATCACCTTTCTTGCTCCCCCGGGAGGTCCGCCGACATTTACAGTACGTGCTCCATTCCCACTTTGGCCGGAGAACGTTCCATCGTGACTTCAACCTCTCTCTTTCCCCTCCCCTCTCTCGTAGACAAATCCACACAGTCTTCGGCGTTGGCGCATTCCTCTTCCATTTCCGGCTCCCGTCACCAATCGCACGCTCGTTAACCATTCCTTGGCCTGTCAGTGAATCTTATCGCCTTTTAACCTTTCTTTTCGCCTCTACCCCTCGTGGCTTCCTCCGCCTTCAGTCAAGGAAGCCTGACGCGGCCACGGCCTTTTGAATTTCGACAATTCCTCTCCGATCAAACTCGAGCACTCACCATGACCGCCGACGGCGAGAAAGTGCGCGCCTCGGGCGAGACTCCGCGTGAGATTTTGCCCACCGTCAACCCGGCGGTTGAGAAGCAGCAGGAGGCTTCCAAGGCTGCGTTTCACCCCGCGGTCTACGTGAGGTGAGAAGACACCCCGTTCGTCTTGGTTGGACACAAATGCATCGCGAGCAATCGACACAGCCGTGAACAATTGATCTTTGATGAGCACACTGCTGACCGTCAACGGGACAGTGTCTGGATCACCCTCAGTTCTGCGGTTATTCTGTTCAACAAGCACCTCCTCGACTACGCCAACTTCCGTAAGTCGCACCGTCTTCGTCCGACCATCATACGGGGGATTTGGTATTAATGCTTAGTTTTCTTGGCTAGGGTTCCCTGTGATCCTGACAACATGGCACTTGACATTTGCGACCATCATGACCCAGCTTCTGGCTCGCTTCACCACCGTTTTGGATGGCCGGAAGTCTGTCAAGATGACTGGTCGTGTCTACCTCCGTGCAATCGTCCCCATCGGTCTCATGTTCAGTCTGAGTCTGATCTGCGGTAACATGACCTATCTGTATTTGAGTGTTGCTTTTATCCAGATGCTCAAGGTATGTACCCACGGAGCCACGCAAGTTGCGACAGGGTATACGCTTTGACCGATGGCTAATTTTGACGGCGTTGTTGTTGCGAACCAGGCTACTACTCCCGTCGCTGTTCTGCTCGCCACCTGGGGCATGGGTATGGCTCCCGTCAACTACAAGACGCTTGCCAATGTGTCTATTATCGTGATCGGTGTGGTCATTGCCTCTTTTGGCGAGATCAAGTTCGTCCTGGTGGGCTTCCTGTTCCAGCTGGGCGGTATTGTCTTCGAAGCGACCCGCTTGGTCATGGTGCAGCGCCTTCTCAGCTCTGCCGAGTACAAGATGGATCCCATGGTGTCTCTGTACTACTTTGCTCCGGTCTGTGCTGTGATGAATGGTTTGGTGTCTCTTTTCCTGGAGGTCCCTCACCTGACCATGGACCACATCTACGGAGTGGGCATCTGGGTGCTGCTCGCCAACGCCATGGTCGCGTTCCTGTTGAACGTCTCGGTGGTGTTCCTCATCGGCAAGACCTCCTCCCTGGTCATGACCCTGTGCGGTGTTCTCAAGGATATCCTGCTGGTGGCTGCCTCGATGTTCATCTGGAACACTCCTGTGTCGGGTCTTCAGTTCTTCGGTTACTCCCTAGCTCTTGTCGGTCTGGTCTACTACAAGCTTGGCGGTGACAAGATCCGCGAGTATACCGGCCAGGCCAACCGCGCGTGGGCTGAGTACGGCAGCAACAACCCTGCTCGCCGCAAGTTCATCATCATCGGTGCAGGCGCTCTCATTTTCTTCCTCTTCGTGGGCTCGATGGCTCCTAGCTATGCACCTGAACAGCTTGATCGTGTGAAGACCATGCTGGGCGGTGTCACTGCCGGCAACGCTTAAATGCTTGCCCGCCCGCACGCACTGCTCGGTCCGAAGCTATGATTACCCATCATACCGCCGAGATTGCCAATATGCCGGGCTCAGGCGGGCCTGCCTTCCGCGTCTCAGGCGCGGAGTAGTTGGATCTTCTGTCTCTGGTTCACACGAGATGTTTACCTGTCCCGGCACCACGAGACAGTCGAGGAGGCAGTCTCCATTCTCGGTTGAAAAACACACCTTGCCTTTCATGTTCTTTCCCACCTCTTTTATTTCTTCATGTGCCTTGCCTCTTCACATGCGGGCGTCTGCGGCATGCTGGACTTGCCGAAGTGACTGGTTTCTGTTCGAAGTTTAGGCAGAGGCGCTCAAGGGCGACCTACCGCTTCCTTTTGCCGCTCTCTTGCTTTGCTGTGTGTACTTTCCGTTGAGAGTGGGGTCACTTGCTACCAAATTCTCTGTTCTCTTGCTTCTGCCCTTTAATATTTTCGACGATTCTCCCACTCGCGTGTATGAGACTCTGTACACCCCCCGGCGTCGGTCTGCTTGATCCCTGACACCCTTCAAGAGGGATCCTGTTTGCTCACTTTTGACTCTCTTTTATGTTGTCTTTACGTGTTTTCAATAGAAGTAGATTTCAAATTCTGCTTGTGTCGACTCGTGTCCTGAAAAAGTTATGTCTGTATGACACGTAAGGCTCCACGGATTATTTAGTCGGGGAGAAGCCTCAGTTGCCCTGCGCGTTCAGGGCGCGAGCACTGAATACAGATCGTCAGGCGATCCCCATCATGCCGCGGAGTGTGAATGGATGCTTTGTCCAGGCAGCTTTCCCGGCCCCAGGCGGTCCGAGGGTGGAAATGGAGGGCACCTCACCGTGCCAGTTAGGAGGACTCGTAGTTAGTAGCAGTCAGGTGTAGCACATTGGATTTCATGTACACATACCTACAGAGTACCTCCTGATTGACCCCCGCGACTCTTGCGTGATGGTCAGGAGCGTCAGGACTACTCTGTCAGTGCGTGGTACTGCTCTGGTCTTTTTCGACTGGCTCCTATAGGCTGTAGACAACTCGCGCGTTGTCCAACTCTCTCTCGACTACGCACCTCGACGGTGGCGGGGCTATGTTTAGTATCGCTGACGCGATGACTGAGGGCGATCGGATGAGTCTGTCTGCACTGGCACGGGCGCTGGCCGATGGAGCATAGCCGGAGCTGGACTGGATGATGTAGCTGGGTTGTACAGCACTCCAGATGGGGGGGGGGTCCAGTGCCCACTAAGTCGTAGCCCTGGCCTACGGCCGAGTAGCGTCCAGTCCAGCCACTACTGAGGTCCAGTCCGTCCAGTCACTCTAGTGGCCCAGCTGAAGTCCCCGTGTCCACTACCGCTTCCTGCCCATGGATGCTCCTTACGACAACGTGAACATGACTGGCAGACTGCAGATGTGGATCCTTTGACTCTTGATCAGAGTGATGATTGGTGGAGCTAAGCTAGGCTGACGAAAGACGCTCCGAGATTGGTCAATGGCGATGCATGAGAGCGCCAGCCGCTGCGAAAGCCAAACGAACTTTCGCCAGTCCCGGGGGCCGGATACGACTCCACCTCACACGGTCTCAGTATGGTAATACTGCCTCGGGCGTAGATTATAACACAATGTATTGATGTTCTGTATTGTTCTCTCCGCATTGCGCCTTGCGGATCCCTCCCTCCGATCACCTCAGATCATCTTTCGCGTGCCTCGTCTTCCTCATCCGCTTTCTTCCTTCCACTTTCTTTCCTTCCTCCTTCCCATCTTTTCACTCCTGCATCTCACTGTTGCCGTCCATCTTCTCTCTCTCCTGTCTTACCGCACCTCCCAATCCATTCCATCCTGGTCGTCCTCTTTATCTTTTCATATTGAATCTCGATTGAGACGTCCGATCCTCCTCTTCATCTACTGAGCTTAAACATTTTCGGTTCTCCACATCAATACCGTTTTTCGTCGACCTTCCCCCTTCAATCGGCACACCCATCAGATCCCGGCATTCATATACATATACTCTAGGTGGTTGAAGCTTATGGTGGTAGCCTCACTTACTCTGACAGTCCAGTACTACCTTGCGTTCGTGAGATTACGATAATCTCATCTCTACCATGTGTCCTACGATCGTCAGTCGCCTATCCAATGGGCCCGCCATGGTCCTCTCTCCTTCCCAAGAACACGTCTTTGGCGCACTCCCCTCCCAGTCCTTGCTGGATGCCCACAGTGACTTCCACACTTATTCCGGCACATTCAACTCTACTTTTGGGGTGAGCAAACCGACACAGCCGTCCATGCCCGTGCAACCGCAGCCATCCCGCAAGAGGTCACGAGACGAGGCTGCTGTCGACGAGTCTTCAATGGCACGTGAGGCTTGCCCTTCTTCGCAAGCAGCCATGACAGGGAAGCAGCAGCCTCACTGCCTCGGGGGAAACTTTGCCCCGTCAAGTTTGCAAAAGGGACTGCGCGTCTCCGGTGTCAGTCATACAGAGGCCGCCGTCTCTCAGTCAGACGCAACACTTGTCGCAGACGGCAATGGCAACGAGATGAGTCGCAAAGCACCAAGGTTCGACGCTTCTTCGGCGGTTCTTGGGGGAGATGCCACGGTTGCGTCACAAGACGGCGCCAACGACACCTCTTTGTCGGACCAGCATCGCATCACTCCCCCATCGCCGCCCTCTGAGCCTTTAATTGACGAAGCAACGCGGCTTCTAGGCATCAGCTGGCAGCGCGTGGATACCGACCACGATATGGCTCCTGCTGTTCGTGGTTGGACCAAGTATATCGACAACCAATACTCTGCCTTTTTGCACGACTCGCAAATGTTGATGAAAAGCCGCGCCTTGAACGCCTACCTCGTTGCTGCCACACCTCACAGTGCCTGCTCCCCCAGCTTCTACCTTTTCAATGAAGACTTGACTCAGGGCCAGCTGGTAGCTTCCCGTTGGGAAGTTTGCCTGCAGAATCTGCGCTCCATTCCTCCTGTATTCGAGGGGAATGCGGTCATTGTGGCAACCGGCCGCCCTCAGCCTCTTGAGAACCCCTTCACTTCCGCTGGTGAATTGGGTGTGCCCCTTTTGCAACAGGCCCTTTCAAGTCATTCTCACGTGGCCCCCTGCGGCATGGACTTGGGGGCGGGTTTGAACCAAGGCATGGACACGGGAATGGAGATCGACTCATAGAACCCGAGCATGTCTGACCCGAGCCTCGCGAAACAACTTTCTTTCGATCGAGCAAACTCTCTCTGCTATACCGGAAGACTGCCACCATCGTTATATCTCGATCACTTCGATATCGACACTCGATCAACCGCGTCCCCGCTCCGCCGGCTCGCCTGTCGTACTTCGTATTCCGTATCTCTTTTTTATTTCTTTTCATTTTCCAACCGGGGGTTCTTAGTCCTTAACTGCTTTCTTCCAGCCTCTGATGGCCGTGCTTCACTGACCCAGGTCCACAATCCAGATCGCACCCACCGCAGATGGATCAGCGGACGATGGTGTTTGCGGGGCGTTGTTTTTTTTTGCATTGACTTCCTTTCTATCCGCGACATTTCTTGCTTCTAATTGCGAGTCTCGCCTTTATTCTGGCTGTGGTTCGCCCTTTTCCCTATTATATCTTTTGTTCGTTTTGGTTGTCTACTCGTTTTTACGTTTCGTCTTTCATCTCTGCATTTTTGGGTGGGAATGTTGGTTTGATCTTCTTTTTTTTGTCTGCTATATACTCTTACCCTACTGTGACCCGCCTCATTTTTATCTCTGGCGTGGCTCGACACTATTGATAACACCTGAAAAGAAAATACACTTGACACTGAAAGGAAAAACATCCCTCTGTTGGTATTTTGTGTAGTTTCAAACTTCGTTTATCTAAGCCAGTAAATTTTCCCTCAAATGGGCAGACGAGCCTGTCCCGGCAGTACATAGACCGCCTCTTCCGGGTTGCTCCCGTCTGGAAGCATAAGACATTCCTTGCACGCCAATGCGGGCGCCGTTAGTGGAGGGTCATTGACAAATAGATGAATTGAATGCATTCCATTAAGACTGTTCTAGTGGGTACTCCCATATTCTCGAACCTCAAGGGATGTGGAATGACCAGGTAAGTATGATAACTAGTAGAACTCTCAGGTTCTCTAGTTGAAACCTCATTGAACCTTGCCAAGTTTCATCCGGCACCTTCAAGATGTGGTCTGGTAGAAGTCGCAATCTACCTTATAGTAGCCCATCCAATTCCACTGGAACATGTTTGGATTCAGGCAAGGTACTTAACTTAGGGGAGATGAGTTGGACAGGAGGGCGGGTGTGCAGAGGGAGCATTCTACCAGACCTTGTTGATTCAATATACCCAAGTCACGTGCATTTTTCTCGAATGAAATGGACAAGGTAATACGTACGTAGGGTGCTACCTGAAATTGAGGACCTATATGTAGCGTTCGTTTTGAACGAGAGGAGAGGAGTTTCTTCTACCCATTGGGTTCGAAAGAAATGAAGGTCTGAATTGAGGTCGTGCTGGGATGGGGTGTCTTTATTATTGGAATACGCTGTACAATCATACGATGGACTCATTTGATACAAGATACTACTGAAATCATGGAGGGCACTACCGTGGATTGGTGTGTATGTGTCAGAATGGTTGAAAAGATGCCCGGAGGCTGTGCTGTATTGAAGGGAGGGAGGGGGGTATCTTTTAGATTTTCAAGAAGCGCTTCAAATCCACCATGAAATCACACGGCGTGCTCGTGGCGTAGTCACTTGTTGTCACTTTTTTTTGTGTCGATGGAATATGCAATGAAGATTTCTTTCGGGCAGACGGAGACCTGCTCGTCCAGTGGAGCATCTTAGTCGTAGTCGTAGTCACTGCCGGCATCATAGTAGTCGTCTCCGTAATCATCATCGTTCTGATACTGGCCGGCAAAGGCATCATCGACATGATCCTCCTCAACTTCTTCCTCCTCATCATCAATGTCGTCTGGATCGGCATTGGGAGGCTGTGCGTCTTCATCGTCCACCGGACCGAGTGGTGCGGTGGCTGGGGGTGTATTGAGTACAGCAACGGGAGGTGCTGTGGGAGGAGGAGTAGGCTGGTGAGCTGCGGAGATGACAGGTTTGCTGGCGGGGATGGAGGAAGGTCGGGGAGAGGCTCGGACAGTACGGCGGGATCGGGGCTCCGGCTGGATGCTTGTGCTACGACGCGAAATCACACTTTGGCTGCGACTGCGACTGTCACTTCGGCTCAGAGATTCAACCTTGGTGACTGTGTCGCTGGGTCCATCTTGGTCGTACAGGTTGTCGAGAAGCGAGTAGTTGATCTTTTTGCTGTATCCTCGTTTCTCCAGCATTCGCCGTGTGGCCTCAGCCGGAGTCGAGGCGCGGGAACTGCGGCCATCTTCGCCGTCGCCCTCGAGGTAGGCGACGTCACCGAGTCGACCCTTGCGACGTTTTCGAGGTTTCGACCTCGAGGGTCCAGCAGTGGCTTCCGCGAGGGCCCGCTTCAGGGCCTTTGCCTGTTGTGCACGAAGGTACTCTTTGTTTTCGTGAACCCAAATCTGCTCTTTCAGCTCAATTTCCTCGCTGGCAAGCAGACAGTTGACAACTTCCGGATCGTCTGCAAACTCGGCCTCGTCAATGTCGATACTATCCGAAACGGTGCTGCTTGGTTCCGGGCCCTTGATGCTCTCGACGAGGTCGGAGCCCTTGGCCAGCATGCTTTGAATTTCTTGCTCGAGAGCATTTTCCGATGCAACCTGATCGGCAGATGGCGCTGGGTACAGATGACCTCGGGGTCCCCTGATTTTTCCTTCAAGCGGATCTGTTCTTTCCTTGGCCGCATCCTCGACAGCTTCATTGACAGCTCTGGTGATGGATCCTCGTCGCTGAGGGTTGTCCATCAGGGCTGGGTCGATCGGAATGCTGGGAATTGCGAACCCGTCAGCGTCGTACCGTGGCGGTTGAGTTGACTCTGCATCACTCTCGTCGACAACGTCGCCTTCGATCTCTGCCGCGGTCTCGGGGAATCGTGTAGTGGCTCGTATTGACTTCTTGCCTTCTCGACCACGTGTGAATGAGGGGGGATCATGTGAGTTCTCCAGTTGGACGGAGCGGAATTGATCCACCGTCAGTTCACCACTCTCAGTCGAGCCAAACTCAGACAGACGTTGGCTGATTGTGACTTCGGTGACCTTGACAACGTAAACGAGCTCGCGAATTGTGCGCCGGAAATTATTCATCCGCGCAGCCAGGATCAAGGCTGCACCACAAAGACCAGCGGGCCGTCGACCGGTGGACATCCAATCACGGTTCATACGCTGAACAATGCGAACGGCCTCGCCTGCTACTTGCATTGTTGCTGGTCCAAATTCGAGTTGCTTGGCAAATCGGTAGATCAAGCTCTCCGGGTCGATGGGGTTCATCAGGAAAACATTGCCACCCAAGCGGAGTTCGTCCAGAAGGGCCTTGTAGGTGCGACCCAGTTTGAAGACATTGACCATCAGGACATCTGCAAAATCGATGAGCATCGCCGTGTTGCCATCCTGACGGCGGCAAGCAATGTAGAGAGCCACGGCAGCAACGTGCTTCGTACGGCGACCTTGAATGAAGTTGAGACCCACTGCAAGCTTGAAGACCTGACCAGCGGCCTTGCTTGCACTCTCTGGGATATTGAGACTGCGCGCAAGCTGCAAAATGTATCGGTTACCAGCTTGTTCGGTGACCTCTCGACTTTCCATACCACCACCGCGCTGAAATCCTGGACCGAAACTCCGAACATGGGTTTGATCCGATCCAACGAAGGAACCTTGCACCACTGCAGCACCAGCCGAAGTCTCACCAAACGTCACCTCGGACACAATGTTGGACTCGCTGATGACAGTACCGCACCCGGAACAAACCTTCTGACCTTCATCCTCGACGATATGAGGGGCGGGACACCCTGGGTTCGGACAGCCCTGGGTCTTTGGGTGCGTGGTTGGGCGTGTTGGTTGCGGACGCCCAATCGGCTGAGGACGTCTGATAGGTGTTGAGCTTGGAGGCTTCAAGCTTGCCAAGCGGCCAACAGGCGGCCGCGGGCCACGAGGGGCCACGGAGATGCTACCGGACCGAGACGCCGACATGGATGGACGTGATCGGCGTGTGAGAGAATGATGGAGTGAAAGCTGAGACGAACTGCAATTCCCTCCCGATCGTACGACGGTCGAAGTTTCGTGTGAGCCGAGGTAGGTGTGAGGTAATGCGAGGGCCGTTCGACCAAGCTGTAGGGTAGGTGATAGTAAGGTCGCGGAATTTATTGCATGGAGACGAAAATGAGGTCGTGAAAAAGTTGGAGTCAGTTGACGGGGAAGACTATTGGAACAGGACTCTCAACTACGCGCTCTCGGCGCCTCGTTGTTGGTCCGCGAAGGGATTCGGCCCTTGAATCGCGGGACACGAGTCTGAATGCACGCGTTTCTATCAAAAAAAAAAGAAAAAAGGATTGTGATAAGACGATAAGAGCAGTAAAAGGAAATGCCGGACGTGGGGTACAGCGCGGGCGTGGTGATGAAGTTTTTCTGAGGGAGAAAGTCACCGGTGGCTCAGTGGTGAGATCACGTGTGGGTATTGAACAGTTGGCGGGCGCGCGTTCGACTCGTTCAACTGACAGCTTTTCGAGGAGTACAAGGATCTTAATTTTTCATCTGGCCCAGTAGTATTCCATCCAGCTTGTCCTACAGCATCTCGTATAAAATTCAATCACGGAAAAGTCGCATTTTGATGAGCCATTCTACTTTGCCTTTGACTTGCTCCCGAGTCACGCCTTGTGACCACTTTCTTCTACTCCCATTCTTCCCAGAAGCAGAGCCATGTGAATCCATTACCAAGATGGGGCCAAAGGCAACTAGTCCCAAATAGGATATATTGAAATTTGGGGTGGGGTCAGCCATCTCGCGGCTTCGAAATATGGCAGCAGCAGCGGCCTGACTCAGCATGTGGGTCTACAGCCTTCAGGCGGCAAGGCATCAGGACAGATCCACGAGGCCTCTGCCGCATTCGAAGGAATCCCAACGTGAGTCCATGCAGCCAAGGAGCATTACACTACTATGCAGATTCATTTTTTTCGGGCACTTTCATGAGCTTTCTTTAGAAATCAGCTTGCCGAAGCCGCGCACATTTATAGCTCATGATATGAAATCACATATCAGATGATCCATGGCATTGGTCCGTTGGAATGTTGCTGCACTTGCTTCAAGGGCCCATTTTGCGGCATTTGTGCGTTCTTTGCCTGAGCCCTGCGCACAAATCTCGCAGCTTCGCCCCTCGCATTTTGGTACGATGGCCTGGTCTTAAATACTTCCCTCCTAGATGAGAGACTTATAAGCAGCCGACAACCGGGAATCTGGTCAAATCTTGAATGATCATCACCCGCCCTTTTCCTGCCTGACCTTTCGCTGTGTCGTAGTTGCTATAGTTCCTGGGTGCGTCTTGACCGTACCCGCCCTCCAGTTCCGTCAACGCCAGGTACTCGCGACTCAACCTTCACACGACCTGAAGGTATTTTCCAACATCCGTTGCCTACTTCCGGCATCGCCTCTTCAATTCGTGTATCAATTATCATAAGTCTATCCATATTATTCTATCGTTACAATAAGGGCACGCTTCCTTGGTACGTTCATTGATTCTCTCAGGTCGTGACGCGCGCTCTCTCTCTCTTTCTCTCTCTCTCTTTCTCTCTCTCTTCTTCTAACAACCAACAGCTGGATAGATCATGTCCTTACAACAAGAGAGTGGGCTTCCGCAAAACGTTGCAGGAGCTCACAGAGCAGACCAGCCACATTCAAAGAGTAATCTTTCAAGGAGAAAGAGTGTCTTCTGGGTGAGCAATATTCATTGCGCCTCATGTGTGGCATATATCACCGAGATCCTCTTTGAGGTCCCTTCTGTGGGGGATGTCCACGTATCGATTATGACACACGAAGTCCGAGTATTTCATGGGAGTGGGACTCAGCCTACTGTGCTGGTTGATGCTCTCATTGATGCCGCGTTTGAGGTGCATCATGTCACCACTTACGATGAGGAAGGGACCATCTTGGCCGAGATGGATACTGGCCCTTGGGCTCAGGGCGGCTCGGGAGCATTCCATCGCCAAGAACTGTACCCTGGACTTTCCTCAAATGTCAAAGATCAAGCCCATGGTGCCTGGGACGCACGGCACATTGCCAATTGTGATTCTTGCAAAAAGGAATCACAGCAGCATGAATTTGAGACGACGAATACGAAGGGTGTCAACCCCGATTGGAAAACACCTCCGAGCTCTGCTGGCTGGGAGCCACAAAAGGAGCGAACGAAGTTGCAAGACTCAGATACTGAGCAGTCGCCATCGATTTCAATAATCTGCACCTCGCCGTCGATTGCAACCTCGAAACCTCGTGGCTGCTGTACCAAAGCTGGTGGTTCGGTCTTGCTCAACAACACTGGCCAAAGCCAATTACCTCCCGCAGTAAGCTTGGACGAATATACTGCTAGAATCAGTATCGGAGGAATGACTTGCGCATCGTGCGTCAACAGCGTCACTGCTGCACTTGAAGAGTTGGCCGGGGTCAAAGAAGTCTCTGTCAATCTGCTCACAAATAGCGCGACCCTTGTCTTTGCCGGTCCGCGGGAATATGTTGACACGATCACCGAACGGATAGAGGACATTGGATTCGAGGCGGTCCTTGATGAAGTGAAACAAGTTCCTGGAACTTCCGCGTTGCAAGCAGGTCACACAGGGCATGATGATACCCGACGTACTGCCGACAGGGCATCACCTTCGGGCACTGCGTTGGTGGGCCAGGCCCCAAAACGTACGATCTCAATTGTGGTTGACGGGATGTTCTGTCGTCACTGTCCCCAAAAGGTCATGGACTCGTTGGCTGGCCTTCCAATCGTCAGTGTCAACGAGGCTCCCACTGAGAAAAGACCAGTCGTTGAAATCACTTACGAGCCAGCCCCGCCAACCTTGACCATCCGTTCAATACTCAATACCATCAACGATGCCCATCCTGCTTTCAGTGCGAGTATCTATCATCCACCAAGCATAGAAGATCGATCTCGAGCGATGCAGCTACACGAGCGCCACAGGCTACTCTCCCGCCTACTGTTTGTGTTCGCCGTCGCCATTCCCACCTTCATCATTGGAATTGTTTTCATGTCGTTGGTCTCTCCTCAGAACGCCACTCGAAGATACCTGGAACAAAAAATGTGGTCTGGCAGCGTCACGAGAATCGAGTGGGCTCTTTTTATCATGTCAACTCCTGTCATGGTCTTCGGCACTGATGTCTTTCACACTCGTGCGCTGAAAGAACTCCGAGCATTGTGGCGTCCAGGGAGCCGAGTTCCAATTCTCCGCCGATTCTATCGGTTCGGAAGCATGAATCTCTTGATATCAGCCGGAACATCAGTCGCCTACTTCTCGTCGCTAGCTATCTTAATCATGGATGCCTTGAGCGGTCACAAAGCAAGTGCACATGGAACTACCTATTTTGATTCTGTGGTCTTTTTGACGCTGTTCATCCTCATTGGTCGCTTTCTTGAGGCATACAGCAAAGCACGAACCGGCGATGCGGTGGCTTCCTTGGGCAACCTTCGTCCGTCGTTTGCACAGCTGATCGGGGACGCGGCCACGGATAGTGATGCCTCTTCCAATGCTGCTTCTGACATCACGATGAAAATTGGTGTTGATCTCTTAGAAATAGGGGACCGTGTTCTCATTCCTCACGGCACATCTCCGCCTTCAGATGGTGTGGTGATCGGCGAGGGTAACTTCCAATTTGATGAGAGCTCGCTCACAGGAGAGTCTCGCCCAGTCCAGAAGACGCAGGGAGATGAAGTCTTTTCTGGCTCGATGAACGTTGGCCATCCAGTGCAGGTTCGTGTCACAGAGCTGGGCGGGTCTTCCATGCTTGATCGAATCATTGCAGTTGTCCGCGAGGGCCAGAGCAAGCGCGCGCCATTGGAAAGAGTTGCGGATGTCTTGACTTCTCACTTCGTGCCAATCATCACCCTGATTGCCATTCTGACCTTTGTGATCTGGCTTGCCCTTGGACACACCGGTGTCCTTCCTGGCGATTATCTGGACAACACTCGCGGGGGCTGGTCATTCTGGAGCTTGGAATTTGCGATCGCTGTTTTTGTTGTCGCCTGCCCCTGTGGTCTGGCACTGGCCGCACCAACTGCCCTCTTTGTTGGGGGTGGTCTTGCAGCACAACATGGGATTCTGGTCAAGGGCGGAGGTGAGGCTTTTCAGGAAGCGAGCCGACTGGATGCCATCGTGTTCGACAAAACCGGCACATTGACTGAAGGAGGAAGCCTCAAGGTCACGGAGCATGAGTTCCTTACAAAGGACCCGAAATTGATGAGTGTCTCATGGTCACTGGCACGGAGCCTGGAAGAAAGCAGCAATCATCCTATTGCGCAGGCGATTTCTGCCTTCTGTCAAAGCCAAGCCACGTTCAATATCTTGTCTTCGGATGTAGAAGAAATTCCCGGCCAGGGGCTGAAGGGCTCCTTCACAGTCGATTTTGAGGAAGGTGAATCATATGAAGCCGCTATTGGGAATGAGCGGCTGCTTCACAGCATCCTCCCCCCAGGAAGCGATACATACTTCGTCTCTAGTCTCCTGTCAAAGTTTCAAACAAGTGGCAAATCCACTGCGGTCCTGTCCCTTCGTTGCAAATCCTCCGAGACATCTCCCTTTATTCCAGCGGTCGTCTTCGCGACATCAGATACAGTTCGTCCCGAGGCTGTCGACGTCATCTCTCAACTTCAGAGCAGGGATATCAAGGTCTTCATGTGCACAGGCGATAACCAGAGGACTGCCCATGCTGTCGCCGAAATGTTGGGAATTCCTCGCTCAAACGTTATGGCTGATGTGCTACCTGCAGAAAAGGCAAGCTTTGTACAGAAGATCCAGGCAGGATCACTCGCCAATGAGATCCCAAACAGCATGCCAACTGTACCAGACAAGGGCGGTTCACGCCCAATTGTTGCCTTTGTCGGAGACGGTATCAACGACTCACCCGCCCTTGCCGCCGCAGATGTCAGTATTGCCATGGCATCTGGCTCGGACGTTGCCATCAACTCTGCCAGCTTCATCTTGTTGAATTCAGACCTTCGCACAATTCTGCAACTCGTGGTTCTCAGCCGCCGGGTATTCAACAGGGTTCGGATGAACTTTGGATGGGCCGTGGTTTACAACCTGATCCTGGTCCCCGTGGCCGCTGGCGTCTTTTATCCGATCGTGACCGGTCATCACCAGAAGACAATTGGCGGAGAGATTGTCACTGTGAATGAGCATTGGAGGTTGAGCCCAGTATGGGCTGCATTGGCCATGGCACTGAGTAGCGTTTCGGTCATATCGAGCAGTCTCGCGTTGAGGATCAGCTGGGAAAGTGTGAGGAAACTTTTCAGGAGGACATGACCCTTGTGTATCTTGGGGTTGTGCATGTTATGATTAAGTACATTTGTATCCCGTGCAGTTCATAGTTTTATCGTTATTTGATATCTCAGAAGAGTGTTCAGTCCGCAAAATAGCTCGACTAAGCCGATACTGTTTCCGTCACCTTCCTTCCCCCCAGATTTCGGCAACCTTTTTGCTGAGCGCTTTACCAAAGTCCTTTCTTCTCACGACAGAATGTAGCTCAGTCGCCAAAAGAGTCTCTCGTTCCCTGGGTTCCAGCGCCTGATATGCTTCCACAAGCTGCCGGGGAGTGGGCCATTTACGCTGGATCTGCAGCGCCCTCTCGCCTGTGACACCACGAATGCACATGAGCATCTTGAGGAAAATGTCTCGGAGAGACAATACGTCTGACTTGGAGGTCAGTGCCGAGAAGGTTGAAAAGGTCACACCATATGTCACAGACGGGTCCTTGGTCCGCAGTTCGTCGAGTAAAGGGAGGTATGACTTGGTAGAAGAGAGACATCGCGTAGGAATCAAGGCAACCGAGTGGGAAGTTGCAGCCGTTGTCGTGTGGCTCGTGCGATTCTCACCCTGAGACGGATCGTATGCTCCGTACATCTTGGCCAAAAGTCGCGTCATGCGGGCCAGGTATCGGATGGAGTCGTCGAGTTGTTTTGTTTTCTTTAGGAAGTACCCGTCCACGACTTGGGTCGAGGCCATGGCCGATGCGGTGGACTCTTGATATTTGAAGGCATTCCCCGAGGGAGCTTCGGTGTGTGCCACGGCAAATTCTTCGACCAGATAAATGACGTTCTTGATACCGGATCGTTTCAAACGAAATTTTTGCTCTTTGAATCGGCCATCTTTGATTGACTGGACAAGATCGTCAAGGCGCTTTCTTTCGAGAATCCAGTCCAGCATGACTTCATCACCCTCTTCACCGAATTGGGCAAGATGCAAAGGATCACGGCATTTCGCTACCCACATAGCATCGCCCAGCTCCAATGCCCGCACCTGGGGGGTGACGCCCTTTTTTATGAGTTCGTTGGCAATGTAGTCTCGATCCTTCGAGCTACGTACTTCTCGGTTATCCAGAATGAGTTCGACCGTGAAACTTCCTGGGGGAAGTACGATTGGCTCCCGAGGCCCGTCTGTCTGAATGCCTGGAAAAGCAGCGACAGGATTATCCACTGTCACCCGATCGCCCTCATCCAGGGTAAGCGAGGCGTTGCCTGTAGCAGAGGCGTTTACAAATGTCGAAGCCTGGGAGTTGTTGCCCGTAGAGGTAGCATTTTCACTCGATGCCCCTGGCAAGGTCTTTTGAATGCGCTTGGCGACCTCCCAGCCCTCTTCAGTCAGCGCATACTTCCGAAGTGGACGGCCGTGTTCGTAGACGAATTCCTTTTGAATCAAGGTCCTCATTGAACTCCACGCTGTGAAATACTTTGACGGATCTGGGGGTGCTGTGAAAGAGCTGTCACAATGAGGCTGTGCAAGCTCGATCAACTGGGCTTTGGTCATTCCTTGGCTGCTACTTTCGCCTTGGGTTGCCAGACCCAGCAAAATGGCATATGGACCTGATCGAAGAGCGGGCACATAGGGCCGTGCCTTTCGCGGCTTCTTGGCCGGTTGTTCAGCAACGCCCGTGTCTGATGTTCTCTTACTCCCTTGAAGAGATCAGCCTCATTAACACTTCTTCCGGCCCATCAGAATACACTCATTCAGGCTCGACGCACCTTGCCCGGGGATTTGCGGCATCGGAAGCCCATTTTCTTGACAGTGAGTCTTCAACTTCTCCGTCAGTCGTTCACATAACTTGGGACCCAAGCCATTTAGTTGCTGGGCTTGTGATGGGTGCTCAAAGGTCAAAGGGCATGCTTTCATCGACTCGTACGCTTTTTTGTATCTAGACCAAAATTAGATATCAGACTCCCGACCTCGGGACTAGCGTCGGGTACGAACACGGTCACGCCTTTGCTGTTGCGCTCTCGGGCCTGATCCAGCCATTCTTTAATCCAACCCAGAAGGAGAGGATTGGCACACTCCTCACTCATAGTGGATGTCAATCCCGCCTTCAGGCTCGGAGTTTGTCATTGTTCAGCCTGGTGCATCCAACGCGTGTTGGGTTCTTTCCCCTTCGGCAACCGACACGGTCATGTGACTGTCGCGTCGGGAAGATGACTTTATCTCGAAGCAGTTAAATGAGACCATAGAAAAGATTCGACCAAAGAAAAAATAGGAGATTCGACTCTCGTTGAGTCCATTCATTTGATCCACATGATACTTACCTTTGATGGCAGTCTTTGTAGTGCCTTGGGTAAATTTTCACGATGATCGCGACCCAAATGCTTCTTCAAAGCGGCGCTGCTTCAGGGCATTCTTCCAATTCTTGCAATGAGTGTGGAGACTCGGGAACAACTGCGTGATCGATCTCTTCATTCGTCCTGATATCTACTGTCGCTGAATCATTACACCTCATCCTTGAACGCGTGAAATCTTTAGCGCAAGAGAGGTAGCTCTCTTGTTCAAAGGCTTTTTTTTTGTTCACGTATGTGTCCCAGGCCTACTTTTGTACGCCGAGTCATTGGTTGCTCCAAACGGAATGGGTCGATGAGGGAACAGTTTGCTCAGTCGGTTGCTCGGTATTTCGCATCGACCGTTTTTTTTTTCGTAGTTCGCACGTATTGAGAGTCGATTGAAATATTTAGAGACCAGTAGACCAGTGATTGCGACTGAAGCAATTTCATTTTATATGAGATTGCCAGGGCGATATCAAATCCACACCACCCAAAAAATCCTCCCTTTGACGTCAAATAGATGGAAATCACTTCAACCTCAAAACTAATTAATTGAACATCACATAGAAATCAAGGAAAGGTAGCCGGAAGCCAGAAATATCCAGAGCCGCACAATCAGACTCGAGTGTCCGTCAACTGGTCACACATGCGCTCCTTCCACTTCCATGATTGGTAGTGGAAGAAAACAAAACATATTCACGATGAATTCCTTTTTTTTCTCTCTTACACCACACCGCGAATCAAACAGCCGCACCAATTAGCACGTATCCAAAAATTATCTTCAGCTTGTCTCGTTGATCAGGTTATTGTGCTGAATTCACAACCACAGCGAAGTGGACCCCGTCAGAAAGCAGCACTGCCTCCACAACCTCTGGCCACTCCCTCTGAAACCGACACGAATATCCAGCCTTCCTAGGCTCTTCATAATTTAAGATGCCTTCTGCCGACAAATTGAAAGAGCAAACTTAAACACTCATTGGGGATCACTGAGAAGGAGCTCTGCCCCGAGATCTCGCTGCAAGCCGGTTCCGTCACAGCGTTGATAGGATAAGCGAATATTCTTCCGCACCCTCACATTTATATCACCCGAATACACGAAGGGATTACTGCGTTCGTCTTTCGTATTGCTTTCATTGCATCTCCACACCGTAGTAAGGTTCGTGGTTAGAAATCACCTGAAATCTATGATAGTCTGTACATTCTAATTTCACGTCTCAAGTGGGTATTGCACACGACACCGCTCGAACTTTGCTACAAATAACCGCAACGGTAGAGCAAGAAGTATCACAGTACGCCACCCCATCATAATTCGCGTTCCTGGAGTAAGCGTCATGATTGTTGCACTAATGAGGCTTTGTAGTCTCTCACGGTCTGTTCAAAGGACGTATCGCGCTTGAAGCCAAGAGAGATCGCCTGCGAATTGTCAAATCGAGTGGGCCACGACTTCAAGATTGGAACCACAGTGGGATCCTCCTTTTCACTGAGGAAACTCAATTTATCCTTCCCGCCCACCGTCTCCAGAGCATCCATCATCTCTTGAACCGTCACACAGATGCCCGGGACGTTGATCTGGCGAATATGAGGAGGCACCGAGTCCGCGGGTAATTGCAGGGCGAGGAGCAGATTCTGGACGAGCGTTTTGGGAGAGCAGAGCCAAGACTTGAAGGATCGATCTTCAATTGGAATCACGCACTGTTTGCCATCCAACGGCTCACGGATCATCCCCGACAGGAACGAAGAGGCCGCGGCGGTGGGCGCACCGGGACGCACGGAGATGGTGGGGAATCGAAGGGTGAAGCCGGTAATGAACTTGCGACGAGTGTATTCGTTCACGAGGGTCTCACACACGACCTTTTCGGCGCCATACGAGGACTCGGGGGTTGGAATGACATTGTCGGTGACAATTTCCGGCAGTGGTTGTCCGTAGACGGCCTGACTTGATGAGTAGATGACTCGCACGCCGGGGCAAGTTTTGCGAAGAACTTCCAGCAAGTTGCGGGTTGCGTCGATATTGACACTCATGCCGAGCTCGAAATTGGCTTCGGAACCTGACGACATGATTCCATGGAAGGCGTAGACCGCATCTAGTGAGGGACTGACGACATCCTGGGCAGCTGTGAGAAGATCTGCCTTGACGCATGTGGCATTCTCCGGGTGACGAGCGCCTTGAGGTACGGGCGGTTCGATGATGTCGGTGAGAGTGACTTGATAGGTCGGATCATCCAGAAGTTCTTTTGCCAGGAGCTGGCCGATGAAGCCCGCGGCGCCGGTAATGAGGATATGCATTTTCGCAAATAAGGGAAGGCGGGCAGAGAGGGGGGAGAATAAGAAAGAGATGGGGGAATAGATCGGAAAAAGAACAAAAAAAAAACCTATCTGAACAATGTTCCACATGAGCCTTTGTCGCCGCACGCGAGTTTATGAGGACCGTCCGCGCTTCTCCGCATTTCGCAGCAAGTCCGAGGCGATCTGGAGTGAGCTCCTCCGCACCGGACTTCTCCCGGGCTGAGCGCAACAGCACCTTCGACATGGTCGCACTTTGCTAGTGGCGGTGTTGAGAAGCCCAAAAAAAAACCGATTTCAAGATCCCATGCATGCATCATGGAGAGACATTCAGGAGTGACATGGATGTTTCACGAGAATGAGAAATACATCTCGTGCTGCTTGCAAGGAATTCATGTCCTAAACAATATGCATCCCACGTGGGAACTGGTGGACCAGCACTCTCCTCTCTGGGTCCGCAAGTGCGTTTTTTTTTTTTTTTTTTGCTTGGACAGGATTTTCGAGTCTTTGAATGCAAAGGCAATACATCCTGTTGGGTCTGACCAATGGGTCTGACCAAGAAGTTATTGCCTCGGTCGGCAGAAGACATCGCAGAGCGCGGTCAACATCGGCCTTCACTAGGAAACGCTCCAGCGCTCGGTCTTCCCCGACCTGTTTCTCGCTTGCCCCACCGTATCTTCCCCCAAATCCACCATGCGCGGAGCATCACCGAACCCTTTGTTATTCCCCCCCCCCCCCTCTCTGCACTGCAAGCATGAATCCTCGCACTCCAGTAAAACGGTCCTCGACAGATGCAGGGCTTGACTCGCCTCGCGAGTCGCATCGATCGACAGAGTCACGTCCTGTGGCTCCCAGGATATCGAAGGCTCGAGCTTGTACGTGAGGACCTCGTTTCCCCACATGACGCTGCTCCCGCATTTTCTACTATGGAGTTCACCCCGGCGGCTCGGCTGACTGCGTCTTTTAGGTGCCGAATGTAAACGACACAAGATTCGATGTGAATTTCGATCGGGTGAAAGTAGTTGCACCAAATGTGTTCGCAGTGGCATCAAATGCATGGTGAATGATTTTTCCCAGAAATTTGTGGACGATGATGGGATGTACGACCGTTTCCTCTGCCGATCCTTTCCCCCCAAGTTTCTTGCTCATGAGATGGGACAGAAACGGTATCAATTTGATGGGTTCGACACATACTGACCATGCTGAATGTAGATGGAAATCACAGGCTGCAGCAAGCCTCCACCAGTTGCAGACGGCAGTGTCCCAGCTCTTGCAACACGCTGGACTGCCCGATCTGTCAACATTTGGAGGTAGCCACGGCCGTCACGACCCCAGTCCAGCCGCCTCCCATCACCCTCATCGGCCGTCAATTGATGCGTCCCAGTCACATCATGGCAACCACGAGGGACCAGGGGTGGTCATGGATGTCACAAGGGAGCCATCACAAGAACCCGATCTTCAGGACCCAGAACTAGTTCCCGCGCCAATGCGAAGTTTATACGAGGTCACGAAACTGCGTAACCTCCGCAACAATCCCATCGAGGCCCCCAAGAAAACACTTTTGGAGGAGGATTTCATCACAAGAGGCCTCGTCTCAGTCCACGAGGCCGAGGAATTGTTTGCATATTTCAGTCGCACCATGAACCAATTGCTATGGGGTGGAATCATCCTGGTCCATCGGGACCTCACTTCCGTCCGTCGTGCCTCTACCTTGCTCTCAGCTGCGGTGCTCACCGTCGCGGCCCTCCACATACCCAATCGAACGGAGACCTTGAACCGGTGCTATAGCGAGTATGTGGCCCTCGTCTCGAGCATGGCTCTCACGCGAGCTCACACGCTGGACGACATTCGAGGTCTTTGCGTTGGCGCATTCTGGCTGTCCGAGCTAAGCTGGAAGCTCTCTGGACATGCCGTGCGCGTCGCGACTGAGCTTGGTCTGCATCAGAGTTATCATCGTCTGATCCGGGGGCACACCGATCAATATGCCCGCGCACAGTTATGGTACCTGCTGTACGTGTGTGATCACCACTTCAGTATCGCCTACGGGCGGCCGCCCGTCATCCACGAAGACACGGCCATTCGGAATCACGAGACCTTCCTGGAGTTGCCCATGGTTGTCCCTGGCGATATCCGACTTTTGGCACAGGTCGTGTTGTTCACGATCTTGACCGAGGCGTATCGCATGTTTGGGAGTGATACCGAGCAAGCGCTCACGGAGGCAGATTTTGGGCAATTAAGGGTCTACAATGTCGCGGTGGATCAGTGGCGGTTAGTCTGGCAGCCGAGGGCGGGTAAGTGGCACCACTCTTCCAGGGTTGCCCGTCGCTTCTGAATGTCGTCGATGAACTAATGATGAATGTTGAGTGTCCAGCCGATAGCTCGTACGTGCGCACCTACCCCTCCAAGGGGGTGGTCTTGCACTACCACTTTGCCAAATTCCAGCTCAATTCACTCTCATTGCGAGGACTCTCGCCGTCCAATACGCCCGTATTCTCGATGGATCGGAGGGAGAGTGCCAATATCGCCATCTCTTCCGCCATGGCCTGCCTGAATATGGTGTTGGAGGAGCCCGATATTCGAGATGCCATCGTTGGAGTACCCATCTTCACGCACACGATGGTGACCTTTTCCGCCGTCTTCTTGATCAAGGTGGCCATCAACTGGAACACGGCCTATTTGAGCATCGATGCGCAACAGGTGCGGCGTCTCGTGGAACGGGTCATCGAGCTGATGAACTATGTCTCTGCCGGGGAACGACATCTCACCCGGCACATTGCCCGTGGCCTTGGCAAGATGCTCGAGCGGTTTGACTCGTGGGAGGCTGGATGGCCCGTCGGCAGCCACCATGCCAACAGCGAGGTGAATCAGAACAACAGTAGCCATCCGCCGGGAGGGGCGAATGCACTGGCACAGGGGTTCCCTCCACCCGACCTGATCTACGACATGGTTGGAACCTACGGCTTTGGACTCGATGAGAACCTCTTAGATCCCAGCTTGGCCAATTTCGAATTCTTGGCGCAATAACGTGGGCGTCAGGGTCCTCATCAACAGCTTTCTGGATAATGGGCGCGGGCGCGCTGCCGTTGTCTGACTAGTACAGTATTTGTAGAGTCCGTGGTCCCCGGATGGGAACATCCATCGTTCTGGACACGTGATCCTGCCAGGGCAGCCGCTCCTCCGTCCATCCCCAGCAGACCCAAGGTCGAAGTGGCTGATCCAGTGACTCTGCGACCATGCGACTCCGGCATGAGACACCTAATTGTAATACTGCTGCGAATCCAAGCAAAATTTCTGGATTCTTTGCCTGTGCCCTACTGCTCATGGAAAGTGAGGAATATCAATCACCAAAGGTGACCTCCCAATGTTGTTGGGTTGCCTCTAGACGATGCGTCACGTTTCCATCGCGCTCAGCTCGGTCCCTCAGAAGGGGCTGAGGCTGAGGACCCTCGCGAAGAGTAGAAGGTCATGTCCAGCGTCCATGGCGCTCTCGTGGAGACCCCGCCCATGGAATCATAGAGTAGCCCGGTCAACCTGACGCCTCATACCAGTAATGACTTGCTGACTCGATGGGGCTGCCCAGGTACCATGGTCGCCAAGGTGCTGTCCGTATATACCAATCGCAAACCTGGACGCCCCTTCGTGCAGGTTGTCAGGTCAGGTCCTTGACCGGCCGGGGACAGGGACGGGAATCTGCAGCCCTGGTCGGGTCTCTCTGGTTTGAGTGTGTGGAATGTAAACACTCGAGCACTCGCGCCCACGCACCCGTGTAAAACCAACGCACATCTCCTCACTGTCTCCACGCACCTCCTCCCCCCGTGCCTCGAGTGGATCTCGACCCAGAAAAGGTACCCCAGCTCTTCAGTGGCTCGGTACCTCGTCGCTGCGATGGCACTCGGGGAAAGGTACTTTTGGGGTCTGGCCCATGTCGTCACTCGTTACCGGTTCCAGTACCTCCCCAGCATGAGTGCAACTCGCTCCGGTCACCTCGTCACCTGTGGATGATTGCACGACCTCTCCCTTTTCCCCCCTCCTCCTACTCCTCTGGACCTTGTCCTTCTCCTTTGGAAGCGCATTCACTCGGAGCTTACTGCCACGACATGAGTCGTCCGTTTCCCATCCACAGTCTCCGAGTACGGTCGTACTGCAACTCACTTCTCCGCAGGGACTCTGCGCTCCGTACAGGAGGACCGGCAGGTCCTTAAAATAGTAAGCTACGAGGTAATGAGGTACCCTGGCACCCTTCTCACATCCGTATAAATTGCGCGTAGACTGTCTCCCACCAGGACTATTACTCCTACTACCACCATATCCCCCCCCTCCAAGCCTGGTTGTCTTACTCATCTTCCTTCTGACCCGTCTCTCATCCCGGATCCGTACACTTCAGACCCTGATCATCCCATCCCATTCCTCTTCTTCGGCTGCAAGTCCACTCCTCCTTCCCACAACTCCTCCACGCAAAATCAAACCAGAGCATTTACTCTCCTTTCATCAATTCACCTTCTTCTCCATCGCCTCTTTCCACTATCCCACAATGACTACCCGTAAGAGAAAAGCGGACGCCGAAGAGGAGCTCCAAGCTCTCCCCAGCGACGAGAGCGAAGAAGAAGAAGAGTCAGTTCACTACACCATCCTTTCCCCCCCCCTCGCGCACTTTCAATTCATTCACCACTTGGTCCCCCTCATCACGATGCGATCCATACAACATGTCATACCATCTTTTTGTATACGCGCCGTGCTGTCGCAAGCTCCTCTCCTTCCTAGCGCTGTCCCCGTTGCGCGCCGGGAACTCCGTTCTCGGCATGTATGCGCGCGGAGTGCTACGCGATAGAGGTGATGGAGGCGCAGCGCATGCATCAGCGCTATCACAAGGGTTTCTTTGGCATTGCGCCTGTACCTGTTTATGTGGCTCTCTCTCTCTTGATAGGATTCTTATGCTAATTTCTTCGTCTGCGCTTTTATCCCTACAGATATGAAGACTCGGAACCGGATCGCTCGGATGTGAGTGACGAGGATGAAGAGGGCGAAGAAGGCGAAGGTGCAAGTGACGAGGACGGAGACGAAGAGGAGCAGGAGGAAGAAGAGGGTGAAGATGAAGGTACGTTCCAGCCGCATGATTTGGTCCTTTAAACCCTTCCCCACCCCCCCTCCCGGAGGACCTACCCTGCTATGGAAAAACCAATCACTCCAAGACTTAGCCGTCATCGTTTCTAATTCATATTGAATATCAGGTCCTCCCGCTCAGAAGAAGCAGAAGACCGAGGAGGGCGCCAATGGCAAGAAGCAACCCGAGGTAGTCGACGATGAGGACGAAGAGAAGGAGGAAGAGGGCGCAGGTCAAGAGGGAGACGAAGACGAAGAGCCGGCCGAGGACGAGCCCGCTGAGGAAGAGGTCGAGGATGCAAACGAGACTGCAAAATCGAGTGGTCCTGCCGCGGCGGCTGCAAAGGCCAAGGGCGACGTTGTCCCCAAGGAGGCAGACCTCTCCGAGGTGGATGCGGCGGAATAGGATACGGATTTGGTTTCAATCTCATAAGTTATTAGGTAGAAGATAATTTCAAGGATTCCCGATCTATCATATTTATTTCGGGAGCACCAGACCTTCCAGTTCATCTCAAATGTAAAGTGATTCAAGGGGAGCTATTGTCAAGGGTTCCCCCACCCGAGTCATACCATTCAAGCACCATTGGAGCATCTACTTCCAATTACCAGCCCCTGTGATGTCTACTGCATCATTTGAGTGTTCGGCCCAGTAGGCCGTTTAGCAGGACCAGTAGCCCTGGTAGATGGAGGAGCACGGCTGGGGCGCCCGCCGTCAAACTGCAAGCCGCTTGCGGACATGAGCCCCTTCATCTTAGCGATGTGACATCCTACTTAAGGTAGTACACAACCCGTCCCAGGAAAGGGTAAATAATTTCAACGTCAGGCCTGGTCTTTGAGCCCCGGAGGTAGGTATGTAGTCGTAATTTGGAACGGAGGAGGCTCAAGTATAGCCCCCCCAATCGTGATTGAGGTCCCGGAGCCGGGTGGGAATCTTAGTAGTCACTGCCCTGACTAAGAAGGGAATTGGGGAGTAGCAGTCTTGACCAACTGAAATCAATCTGGAGGATGATAGTCTTGGTTCCGATGCTCGGTAGGTACCGATGCCTCTAATTACCTACTAAAGAGGATTATCCTCAAAGTGTTCATAGTGCGCGAATTGGACTCAACCAGAGGTACCCGCCTCACTCGTAAGTTCCCCTCGATGATTATACCCAGAGCTCGGTCCACAGAGTATGTAGGGTACCCCCGTACCCGTCAGTACTCCTACTCCTTATATATCGTCGAAACTACGTACACGGAATTGTGGTATTGAACCCGCAATCATGGTCAAGGGCAAAAGGGCATCTCTGAATCGTAGCAATTAATATGATCGGCCCTTGCGAGGACACGTCTTGTACCTGCGGATTGAGGCTCACACCTGAGAAGCAGGAATCAGATAGAGCACGGGCGCCGTTGCATCGTGACATGGGATGTCTGGAGTTTCCCTCTTAAGCATCGCTACCACTGCTGCGGAAGGTCGCACACAGCTGACAATACTGATGTGTGAGGTCAAGCACCGGTTGGGGCAAGTTGGTGGCTTGCACAATGCTCCGAACCTTCACTGCCCCTTCATCTTCAATCAGCTTACGAACCCGGTACAGAAGCTCCGGCGAAAACTAGGAAAAGACGTTAGCATGTCAGAAATGACGAGGTCATGGGCCCCCCCAAAAAAGGACAGTCGGATTTGAAGCCTTACCTCAGAGTACCAACGGTACTGCCATGCAATCAAACGAATTAAAGCACCCAGCATTCCCCGCGTGTCGTTTCGTTTTTCGTATAGTTTGAGAAGTCCACGCATTGCCTTGGGCGAGAACCTGATGGCCAAACAGCTTTGGTAGGCCTCAATGCTCTCATCGAAGTGGTGCAATCGCTCTGCGAGCTCACCCAGAATCTCCCATTCAGTCGCGGACTTTTTATACTCCATGGCTTGTTGACGGAACTGTGCCATCTCCGTTCGCCAGATGGTGTAAATGCGAAGGTCTTCATAGAGCACCATGAAAAGGTTATCCAACCACCGCTCACAGAGTCGCTTATTGGAGAATTGCGTGTAAGAGGTGTGCGACGGGTCGGACTAACAAGCTCAGTATCAGTAAAAGCAATGGCAGGGCGGTAGGCAATAAAGAACGAAAACTTACATCATCGTTGCCCGACTTGACCACCTCGGAAGCCATACTTTGCTCTGGTCTCTCGATCGGCGTTTCGTCTTCCTTTTTGTTGGTGGCCGGGTCGTGGGCCGGGTCGGCGTGGTTGGGGCCCGACACAGAGCTGGAGTCCTCGTCGCCGCTTTCTTCCGCACTTTCTACCGGCGCTCCGTTCATTTCAGCCTCGAGCGATTGTGCCGGCTTGGAGACATGTTGTCGCTCCACGCGATATTCCTCTTCCATCACAAACACCTCGCTGCGGGTCTTCAGCAATTGATCCCAGCCGATTGCAGCGGCAATTTTGGTGAGCAGGTTGTAGGCTTTGAGAAATGTGCCTTGGTATCCAGCAGCATGCATCTTCCTCAAGGAAGGATGCACGTAATCATGTGGATCGCCTTGCTTGGGCTGGCCTTCATCAATTTCATCGAGAATACTTTCAGACAGGATGGGAAGCATGATTCGCGACGGCTGTGGCATTCGTGGCGTATCTTTGTCTTGGTATGTGAACATTGGGCATGAATTCAAGGTCAAGAGCGCCAAATCCCATTGTTCCAAGCTGATATAGACTTCAGCCAGGCGAGCCCAGGTAGTGAATTCGCTGGGCGCCGCGGTCACAGCACGCTTGGCGCATTCAAGAGCCATCTCGCCTTCGCCTTTGCTCTGGCAAAAAGCTGCTTGACTATCAAGCAGGGCATAATCCATTGGAACATCCTGCAGGGCATCGTACATCAACCGCACAGCTTGGACTTCCTCGTCTGCCATTATCTGCACACGCGCGAGGAGAGACGAGACCTCGACATCACGCGTGCGAAGCTTCTCGAAAAGGTTGATTCCTGACGTATATCGGCCGGTCGTATAGATGTATTTCAAGACACCCGATGTCAAGTGGTTGCTGACAGTGTTGGGAACCTGTGTCTCAGGATCAGAGCTAAGCTGACGGCCTGCGACAGTGTTAGAGATTCCTTCGTGATATGCCCATCCCCAGGAAACGGACCTAGAAAGAAAAGTTTCTCGGCAGCATCCAAGAACTTGTGCTCCATCTCGGTGTTGGTCACTGGATTAAATCTTCGGACGCCGACGATCTTCTTGATCGCATCTCCGCTACCGTCATCGGCGTACAGATAGGCCCTCAGAACCGCACACAGAAAAGTTTCCAACCAAAGCGCATCTGTAGCCATTCGCTTTTCTCCATGTTCGTCGATGCAGTAGGCTTCCAGACTGCCCGGAATCTTGACCTCGACCCGCATGTCGAGATGTGAAAAAGCATTGTAACAGCTGCGAGAAATGTTAACACTGGAGTTCACGGTGTGCAGTCATGCGCGATATCAACCGACCAGTATATTCCCGAGACAACTTTATGCGTCTTGTCGAGCGGAGAGAATGTGAGAGTGTTGACATAGGCGGCTAGGCTGGCGGACGAAGAAGCATCGATTCCGGTGACGTGATGGTAGACGCCGGTCTGCACAGACAAGTCCACAAGTTTAGTCACAAGTTTAGAAAGGAATCGTGAGCAATCAGTCCGAGGCAAATGAAATCATACCTGACGGGTCGAATTAGCCTTGGGTTGTTTCACCAAGTAAACCAGATCTGGAGGGCCGAGTTCCCGCAAGCTCTGTAGCGATTCTGTTCTCGCTTCTACTGCGACAAATAGCTCCTCCTCCTCATGAATCCTAGAATTTGGCAAATGGTTAGCTCGACCGTTCGCGCAATTGCATAAGCAATTGCCAACGATCAATGGCGATGCCGATGCATGCCCGAGGCACACGTTGATTCGACATCACATTAGGGGTACGGACTCTGGAACAGCGGGCGCAACCATGGCGGCCGCGCGTATGAATGGAGCTGGTCGAAGTATTAACGCTTCTCAAAAGAAAAGCTCCAATTGTGAATGAACGCTGCTCGACTCTCGGCGCTGTAGAGGGGAAGGTTTGTCATTAAACAGACCGAAAGAGCTTCAGGCCGCTAGGCAACAAGGCGGAGAGACGACGTCCTTTCCTGATTTGGCAGCCAACGCGTGAGTCGCGATAAGCTTGCGATTGGCGTTTATCGCAAGCTCTCTCGAGTATCATCGCCGTGTACCTGTCCCGAGAAGACATCCAAAAACAATGCACTGCACACGTTCACTCATTTGTCAGTCTTGATTTGACACTCTTCCCTGGTAGCTCAAAAATGGCGAGCTGGGCTGCTTTGAACGTGGAGCCCGACGAAGGCATTGAAGATGAGGTCGACGACACGAAAGAGCTCCAAATCGAAGAAGCTCTCAAACTTTACTACAGTGCCCTTAAGCTCCATTCCCAGGGGCCTGAGTATTATCCGCAAGCAGCTGAGGCTTACGAATCACTGTTGAATTCAGAAATCTTCAAATATCCCGAATCCCTCTCCGACTTCAAGCGGCCCGATCTACCAGAGGCGCAACCTGCTGCTGACGAGGCCGTCGCTGCCGCTGACACCATCGCTGAATTCAATGTGAACGACTCTACCTCAAGCTTGTTCCAGACTCTGTATCTCTCCTACAAGAATTACGGAAAGTTCCTTCTCGATTCGCTTCGCAGCAACCTGACAAATGAACCCTCCGGGACCGGAAACACGCCCGACGCTGCGCGGAGGGCCACGAAAGCAACCAAGGAGGCACTTCAGTCATTCGCCGAAGCGCTTGAGCGAGATGATACCGATTTGAACCTATGGAGGCAGAGTGCGCGACTTGGCAGTGCTCTCCAAAGTTATCGCCTCAATCGCTTTTGCCTCGAGAGCGTCCTGGCGGACGATGACAATCGCTTAGAAGTACGGTCGACACAATTGGGACTCGAGGAAATCTTTTCAGAGGAACGTTTGCGTAGCACTCTTCGTACCCTCTTTGATGGACTATCCGCTTCCCAGATTCCTGTCAAGAAGCAGAAAAAGGCACTTGACAAATACCTGAAAGGGCACGCCGACTTGTATTCGTACCTTCCCACACTTCCTGCCGAGCTTGAATGTATGGAATCGTCCAAGGGTCCGCTGTCCATATCCACATCGCGCCGAGAACTTAAGCCCTCAATTGCAACTTGGGCAGCCACTGGATCGGCTATCTTGAACGTACTCGACGAGGAGGAAGATGCACCCTTCGCTGAGCGCCCCAGTAGAGCTGTTGGTTTTTCGTTGCCGCCTCGAAGCATCACAGCTCTCGATACATTGGAGATCGACGAAGAACGTGAAGGCGCCTCGCCCGGACCGAATGAAAACGGCAATACCGACGATGTGGACATGCTGAAGGAAGATGATACCGGTGCTGTAGCTGATATACTTCATCAAGAACAAACGAAGTTTCAATCGACCGACGAGCAGTCGTCGATTGATCAGAGCGCAGAAAAGCAATTGATTGAATCGCTGGAGCGACAGTCTGTTCAGCAATCTGAGATGAATCCCCTTGATGATTCTGCGAAAGCCGAAGAAGCAGATGTGAAGTCTCCAGCTGAAGCCCGCAAACGATCCTGCGCATCGGCTGCCAACGATGAGCAGATGGAGGGAAGCAGAATGAAGAGCAGGCGGACCAGGGCGCGGGAATCGAATGCTGACGCTTTAGTTCAACAAGATGAGGTTCCTTTCGACCAAGACAAATACTTCGAGGACCGACTCGAAGTTTTTGTGAATGCAGATGAGTGGATGTTCAATACGGTCGATTCTCTGTACTCAAAAGTGGATATCCGCTCAATGGGCAAGATCGAGGATCTCAGAAGTGAGGTGGCTTCTGCCAAGGATCCATCAACAGCTATTCTGGAACCTGGGAGCGTTGGAATTCTGGATTTACGAGACATCTGTCGAACATGGAACGACGCGAAATCTCGGCTGTCTCAGCAAAAGGATGATGGGTCGTCTCTGAAAGACGTTAGTTCAAGCAAGTCCGGACTCGCTGTATTCCTAGAGTATTCCAGACGTGGTACTCGGAAGGCTGCCATTCAAGAGGAGCTAACTTCGAACGAAGAGCTCTACCAATTTTCTGAAATGGTAAACAGCAATTGGTTGCATCCTCAAGAAGTGTCCTACAGGTGGCTTGAACGACTCCTGGTACCGGGGTTCGGCAGAGAGGTCACAGAGTGGCCTGTTATGAAATCTGCATACACTTCGCTTCTGTGGCCTCAAGATCTTAAGGAGATTGTCTCCCAGGTGCTTTCACGCGAAGATGAATTCATCTTCACCCGACTGAGCGACGTCTTTGCTGCGACCGAAAGACGTGTTCTTGAGTCGACTGCAGAAGCATGTTACCAATATCGCCAAAGCGATCTTTGTGAGCTCGAAGTGATGCAGGCCATTTACGAAATTCATTTGGACCTTTTTGCCTCGCTCGAGATGAGCAGTGGCAACAGCCAGAGCGAGAGACTGCTTCAGAAGGATCGACTCGATAGGTGGGCCGTCCTTACTAGGTCGGCTCTGGATCTCCTTCTCGATTTCTGCCCGTCGCAGGAGTGCCGTCAGAACCTTGCGCTTCGTCACATGTGGACATCAGTCTTCCACATAAATCTGGCTGGTGAGGCTGACAGGGAGCACGTCTTGCTCTGTTTTCAAGACTTGAAGTTTACTCTGCAAACAATGGGTGACCCTTGTCTACGGCTCGTCAACAATTCGGCTATGGCAGAGCTGTCAGTCACAACCATAGATCAGGAGATGCTCAAGCTCAAGTGCATGGATTTCTTCGCGAAGGTCTTTAACCCCGAAGATGAGGACCCAGTCTCGCTCATAGAGGCCATAGAACCCATCCTCGAGCCCGCGGCGACCGAATATGTTGACACAATGATTGATCTTGATGAAACGATGCCATCGTCAACATCTGATGAGATGCGTGCGTTCTTAGACCGGGGAGATGCTCCGTTACGACTCTTTTTGTGGCGCCGACTTCAAGAGGCATACCAGGCAATTGATTATCCGCCTAAAGTCATGTCTTGCCACCTTCGGAGCATAGAGGTGATTATGAACAACTTGGAGGATTCGAAACACCTCGAGGAGACTAGTGAGCACCGTCAACTAGCCCTGATTAGCTCATTGAAAACTCTTGACAATGTTCTCGGAAAGGCAATCCACTTGCTCTTTCAGCAAGGCGAGACTGTTTATGACTGTATCGACATGGATCATCTCAAGGCTTCCATGTTCGCCATCACCCGTCTCACGCGGCTGGTTCATTCATTCGTTTTGTATGAAGATTCGGTCCGCGTTGGTCAAAACCCAGGCCCTGAACTACGTGGCTCTCTCTCCAAGTCCTTTGAAACTTTCAAAGAAAGAATGCGCGAGCTCTATGTCCGCTGTTGGGTTTTGCAGTACACATTGTTCGTGGAAGCTGTCTCGCAGAATAAAGATCTTTTCCATGAGCCACATGAAGATCGAATCCGCTTTCTTCGTTCTGTTCACAATGCCTTGGGCGTCCGCTGCATGTGCCGCTACTCACAGAAACGCTTTTTGAAGCTGCTCAAAACCGAATTGCTGGACTTGCAAACAAATGGCGATTATGAACTTGATATTTGTCAAGTGCTTCTGGATCTGCACGGGATCAGGTTTTCACCCTTTGACGGAACGACTGATCACGGATGTACTCCGGACAAGTTAGACCGCCCTACCTCGATGAAAATGATCGATCTTGTCATGAAGCAAGCGCAAAACATGAACATGAAAGATCTGACCAAATCTGATCTGAAGCTCACGATCGAGAAAATGCAACAAACCATGCTTCCGGCCAAGGCCGCGTCTTCACCTCAAATGTCCTTCAATCGACGTGTTTTCCACGGATACGTCAAGGCACCAATTAACCCTTCCTCTCTTCTGCGCGCAGCTCAGGGAGTTCTGGAGCTTACAATGCTCGTAGTCCCGGGTGAGAATGCCCAAATTGCCGCAAAAGGATGGTACTTCCTACTCGGGAACTTTGCATTGTCAAGGTTTCGGTCTCAGAAACGGTTGAGCCCTGGTTCGACGGCAGACCTTGAAGATGCGATCCATTTTTTCAGACTGGACATCGAGTATGGCTCGAGTCGATGGGAAACTTGGTTTCGTTTAGCCCAAGCCTACGATGCCAAGCTCGAGGAGGAAATTACATGGACCGCAGAGAAAATTAACAACAACCGCAGTGATCTTGTTACAAATCAACGATACGCAATACACTGCTACGCCATGGCTGTCTCAACTGCGCTGAGGTACGCTGAGCCGACAGGCGAGACCAGAGCACTGTTGTCAGATTTGTACACAGACTTTGGTATAAGGATGTACGCCTCATCTCGTGAACCGCTTTCGATGAAGGCGTTCAGCCTCTCGGACTTCTCTCGCCACTTTAGCAGTGAGGAAAGCCAGCAGATGTACAAAGGCCAGCCATTCAAAGAGATGACCCCGTACTCTGTTTGGAATTTTGCCTCCAACCTATTGAAAAGAGCTCTTGTCGACAAACCCAATCGCTGGATGTGAGTGCCATTCCGCCTTTTTTGTATTCTAAATTACAGGAACGTGTCAAGCTAATAATGCCCAGAACTCATTACTACATAGGCAAATGCCTTTGGAAGATGTTCAGCTGTGAAGACTCGATGAGAACAACTTCGAAGCGGGTTGAAATGCACGATGTCTTGAACGCTTTTCGCAAGGCAATCTCTGCTCTGCCCAAGAGAAAAGACTCTCGTGCAGATCCCATATTCGAGCCACATTTCAAGCTTGTGTCTATCGTCCACAAGCTCGTCGCTCGTGGAGCAATTACCGTAAGTTCAGTTTCAGATATGCAACCTCAACTTCTCACGCAAGTTTTAACATCCCTGCAGCCGGCGAAGGCGAGTCAAATTCTGCAGGCCACACCCTGGGCTCGCAAAGTGAAGGCACCGGAGAGTGAGGATGAATGGAAGCCGTACATCGTTGAGGTCGTCAGAAAGTTCAAGAGCGCAGACAAATCCAACTGGCACCACCGTATGAGTGTCAAGGTAAGCCTCTTCCTTTTCATCACCTCACCAAGACAAGCCTGACGAGACTAGGCTGCGCACATTATCTACGATGACGAGAAAAATGCAACGGCCGCGGCTGCAGCCAAACAAGAGCTTTCACAGATCTTCACAAGGACACTCACAATCCAAGTATGGCGGCCGGAATTTGAACGTCCGGGGCGACACTTTGTCTACACCACTCGCTACGTTTATTTCTTCACCGCGCTACTTGATCAGCTGGATGACCGTGCAAGTCTGGACCAGCTGCTCAGACGTGTGAGAAAGAAACAGGGTGATTTCATCAACCACGGCAAATTGTGGGAAGATGCCTGTTCTGTGTACATGAAGATGATCCGGAGAGCAGCGGGAATCAGCGAGGGCCATGAAGAAAACGTTTTCAAGCCCATTGGATGGGAGGAATTCTCATCCAAAACAGCCCGATTGGAAGCATTGCCGCAACTGTGCTCAGAGAGCCTCCCGCTGCTTGAGCTTATCCGTGACTCCTTTGAGCTCAAAAAGCTCAACAATAATTTTGTCAAAGTGACTATTTTTGAAGATCTGATCGCGGATTTGTACGCGCGTGTCTACGAGCTGAACCTGCCATCCCTGAATGAGCAGGTCAACGAGGAGAAAAAGGAGAAAATGAAGGTTGATCACCTTCTCATGACCGGCGATGGCACTACGGATACTCCTGATCCTGCAGCTTCCACTTCGGCTGCGGATGCACCAGCTCCCCGGGGAAGAACCAAGGGAATCGCTCGACGAGATATTCAGAAGCGTGCGGACACTATTGTCAACCTCAAACTAGGGCCTCGTGCTGCATCGAACAAGCTCACTGCTGTGGGTGATGCAGATCAACCTGCACCTACTCATCCGGGTTCAGGTGCCTCATCAGGACCTACTTCGGCTCCTCGTGACCTGGATAAACAGCCAGCCGAGACAGGAGACGACGATGATGATGCGCAGATGCATGGTGGCAATAATCTGAATGATACTGCGGACGAAAGCGAGCTCAGCGATGTTGATGAGAGCAAATTGGATCTGACGCTTGAACATAAATCTATCTTCTCGAAAATCCATCGGGACGAAGGTCGAGATGGAGAGACCGAAACCGAAGGTGAGGGAGCCGACGAGGGCGATCCTCAGGGCGATGGTGAAGAACAAGGGGACGAAGAGGGGGAGGAAGAAGAAATCGAAGAAGAAGTCGAAGAGGATGGGGAAGAGGGTGCAGAGGGAGAGATTGAGGAAGAAGAAGAGGAGGAAGGTGATGAGAATGAAGCTGATGAGCAAGACGAGATTGCCGATACTGAAACCGAAGAGGGTGGCGACGAGGATCTTGTCGATGAGAGAGACGAAGATGTTCAGGACGACGAAGCTGATCCTTCTGGAGACATCACCAAGCTCGAGGAAGACGATACGGATCGAGCGACCGAGAAAGACGCCAGTAAGACTGAGCACAATCCATCAGAAATCGTTGGAGGGCAAGGAGATGATCAAGACATGGATGACGTGATCCATGATGATGAGGTTGTTGAAACCCCCGATGCTATGGATGTGACTCCCTGAATGACAGAATGATCTTCTATCTTTTCTTTTTGTTTTTCTCTTTTGGCTTGGCGCATTCCCATCGGATTATTTCCAATCAAATTGGAACAGTCAGGCGTTGGGAGTTCCCGCGAGGCAGAGACAGTGGCATTCTATCGTCTCATCGATACCAGTCAAATATGACAAATCATTAATCATTCCAAGGTCTCGGTTTTTACTTCCTAAGATAGTTTCGGAGGTCGCTTAAAGAAATATTAATGATCCATTAAAGAGAAGCATGTATGAATGAGTAAAAAGTAGGGATGCGCGTAGAAATTCCTCAAAACCCGCCCCCTCCCCCAACCGATAAAACCCACACAAGGCATGAAAATCAAATGCTCCATCCAATACCAAAGGGTATCTCAAAGATCCAAATTGTGAAAATTAAGTAGTACAATGGGGTCGTAAAGTCATAAAGGGGATCTATGCAAGATGAATGCTTCTAAAGCTCATTTTCGGGGGCGAGATCCCACTTGCGCGTGGAAACCTTTCTGAGCTTTTTCCCTGGCGAGGCCAACTTGGGCATTGGAGAGGGTTGAGAGAACATGGCGTCTGTGATGTTGAGCTGGTTGACCCGCTGCATGGCGTTTTCAATCTCACTGGCGCGTCCTAACCGATTGCTCAGCCCTTTCGGGGATGCCGGGAGTTGCTTTGTGCGTGGCTTGCGAGTGGGAGACTGCGAGGACATCTCGCGTTCAAGGGTCGCCAAGCGGCGACGAAGCTGCACATTCTCGCTCTCGAGTTCTTCGATTCTCTCATGGGTCGTGGACTGAGGGTCTTCGTAGATATCGAACCCTCGTGAAACGAGCTCAATTTTCTTGTCGACAAGGTCATCGTGTCGACCAATCTAGAAAACGAAGATCGGGTCAGCAAAATCGTACTTTGGTCATCTAGAAAGAAAAGGTATGGATGACTCACTTGTTCATCCCATGCTGCTTGCCAACGTCTTCGCTCTGCTTCCATCTGCTCCTCCATATCGGCCCAACACTCCTCGCGCACTTCCTGTTCAATCATCACGCATCGATCCTCGGCGGCTTGTAACCTCTGCTCAGCCTCCGAGCGGGCAATTTCTTCTTCCGCTAACCGAATCGCAAAGTTGTGACAGTCTTTGGTGAGCCTGGCAATCTCCACGAAGGCACGTTCAAGTTCCTCTGCTAACCCATCATTTGGTGAAATACGGCCACTGATCGATCGTCCTCGTTCAGAAGGCACTGACGCGACTGATCCCGCCAGCGACGGAACGCGTGGCACAGTGACCTCCCTGGCGAGGGCGGAATAGCGTAAGATCTGAGAAGTAGCGTTGTAGTCACCCAGAGGATCAGCAGTAACGATCATAATCGCCTTTTGCGGATATTGCCCCCGAGACATTTGATTCGATGAGGGGAACGAGTTGGAAAACAAAAGCTCTGTGAGTTTGCATTGACGATAGGGAACAAGGGCCGTCTGAAATCATTAGCTCCTGGCTTTGCACTGAATCTGCCGGATGGGCTCTCACCTTCACGCCATCCTGCAGGTTGCTCTGCATCTGTAGACACTGCCCCAAATACATCAAACTCTCGTTGATTTTACCAGCCTCGGCAAGCGTTGCTCCAGCCGTCTTTGCGGTCCTAGCTCGCTCGGAGCCTATAAATCATTAGCTTTTGAGGATTTTCTTGAGGTAGACCACGATGAGTACCTGCTAGATCGACCACGGTCAGAGTATTTCCTGACCAAGTCATCTCTCCGTTTCGTTTGGATGCCATCTTCTTGACCTCTAGGCAGAAGAAGCCATGGCTTCTTGAGCTGACGCTGTTCGCTCCAGTGCCCGTGACCTTGCGCTCGGTTAATCCAACATCGAGAATGGCCAAGGCATCTTCATAGCTACTGCAGGCAATCTTGCGGAGACCCGCGACCAGTTTTCTGTCTGGTGATCCCTCAGTTGGTTTGAAGAGTAATGGGCGACGTCGGTCCTTGTGAGCGTTTCCTCGAGACATGGCATTGCCTTGACTGCTCACAAACGACGGGGACAGCAGGTCAAAGATACGGTCGTTGTAGACTTCATACATGGACACCAACACGACATATTCGGCGTTGGAGCTCAAGTCCACGGCGAGATGGCTGACAATGGGGAGGCGTGGGCTTGTGAGTCCACGCTCACGCGGCTGGCGGCGTGGGAATATTAGTGCAGGTGTGGGCTCCTGAAAGACATAAAGGGATGATTTAGTAAAGCGATTTTCCACATTTTTCGAACAGGCAAAAGGGATGGAAATGGTATTTGGATTTCCAGAACTCGACAACAGCACTTTTGAGGGTGTATCGATTGGAAATTGGCTCAATCTGTCATGGGTCGAGGTGCGATGCGGCCATAATTGGCACTTATCTCCGGGAATCGGGAATACCTCAGGCACATCATGACTTGATGGATGCTCGGGCTTCATTGGAGTTCTCCTTTGGGGGCTCGGGGGTTTGGGGCTCCGTACCGTTGATGGGGTGTTTGCACGAGATGGACTCATTGGTGTGGGAGCTCTTGAGCTACGACCTGGGTTTTGATCGCCATAAACAGCGTCCAGAAAGGATTGAGCCGAAAAAAGTTGAGATTCGGAGTGGTCGGATGCAGCCAGCGAGGCAAGTATCATGGGACTTATGTCAAAGTTGTCGCTCTTTCTTGCGGTCTCTATGGATTGAAAAATGACGTCGAGGGCCATCTGTGTCATCCCGCGTTCGGACTTTGAACCAAGAATTGTGTGACTCTGTAACGCAGACCGTGGTCAGTGGCGATGGATCTCATGTGAGGAAACGGTAGGCTTCACCTTTCCACTACCAGTAACCCCCAAAGTAGCGACCAGGCCATCGCGACCTTCTCGCAGCACTCCCCGTACGATCGATTCCATTCCCGTATCTTGAAAGACATCCAACTGGGTGGCATGTTCCTCAAAGACTTTGGTAAAGCCAAATTTCTCAATTGCACGTTTCCGCGTGTCATTGGGTGGTTGAAGCGTGATATGAGTCGGAGCAGGCACGGGTGTCTCTTCCTCCTCCTGTGAAGCCTGTGGAGCTTCGACGGTCAAGAAGCGTTCACTCTCGTCGTTTCGAGGGTTCATCGGAGGCCTGAGCCGCAGGTAAACCTGGAATAAGGATGAGTGAGGCGGTTTCGACGACATTTTCGAGGCGCTCATGTCAAGTCCAAAACCCGTGGTGGAGAATGAGGCGAGAGAATCAACGGGCGTAGGTAAAGCTAACGTTTGAGTAAGCCAAGACAGCTGCTGTCAAGTGGAAGGCTGTTTCCCGTTTGGGTAAGTATCATGTTGCCCCAGCAACAGCTTTGTTCCGCGGGCCTGCGGGCGGTCAGTTAATTGTACAGTCGGGGGGGCCAGGACGGCCACTAGATTAGCGGCGATGTCAGTAGGGACTTGTGCCACCAAGTACTGGGCAAAGACTTTCAACAAGTTCCATTAAATAGTCATGAGTGAAAGTGTTTACTCAGAGTATACTACATTCTCACATTTCATACTATGCATGTAATTTCTGTAACAGTGGAGTACATGTAGCTGCAGTGTTTAGCAGGACCTCGCTCTGGTCTGGGCGTCGCAGGTGCAGCAGCAAGCTTCGTTGGATCCTGTCATGCAGTAGCACCTACGTGTCTTGCATCTCGAGGCTGCAGCCGCTTTTGGACTGATCAATTCGTGATACTTCCATAGGCATACACATGGCCACATTGTCCTCTGATGTGCGGCTCTCAACTGGATCCAATTTACTATCAATAAAGAGGTCCTAGAGCCTTTTGTCTCTTTGCTCTCTCTAAGAAATGTATACTTGGGTCGAGACGCTGCCCGTTTCCATAATTGAAGGCCCTGGGTAGGACGACCAACGCCTTTGGGCCGTAACATTCACTGAACTTGTCCTTTCTCTACAATCCGATTGTTCCTAGGGGGCAGAACGAATAATTTTTTGGCAATCGGAACCGTATGTATGAAATTCCCATTCTTCATGTTGAGTGAAAAGTTTGACAGATCAGGCATATACTCGTATGTACCAGCTTCCCATCTCTCCACCTTCGACCCTCGCATCCCCCTCTCCCCAGGCGGATCCCGCTCATGTTGACTGTGCATTGGAATCTCTAACCTTTGTCGTCGCACATGAATCATTTCCGCGACGCATCAGGCATATCGCTAGAGATCACTTTCATCCTTTCCCATTTCCTCCTGAATTTCCCAGCTGTACTTCGCAAATCGACTCCTCTTTCTGATTTTTTCGCCATAGCACAAAAACAGCGGAGGCACAACACAGAACACAGTGGCTGCAATTGCCAGCACCGAAACAGCCATGTTTGCACCAAGTCCACTGAACATTTGCTTGGTAAAAAGTGGAAATGCGCCTGACAGAATGCCACGCAGAAATGCCACAGCAGCAGTGGCACTGGCAGAGTAGCTCAGGTAACTGTCCGAGATATAACCATACAGTACAGTGTCCAATTCGGTAAGGGCATATCCGACAAAGACAAGAGACAGCGTTGGAACGATCCATGAGCTTCCAGACCCTGAAACTTTGGGTGGAATGGTCCATCCAAACCACCAAAGGCCCATTGACAAAAATGGGGCGCCAATTGCCAGTCCCATGAGCTTGTCTTCCGGTCTAATCGGTCTGCCCTGGGCCCGGCGTCTTTTGAAGATGTAGCAGTCAAGGATGCGAGTGAAAGCACTCAGACAAGTACCAACTCCGAGTGCCAAGAAAATCAATGATGTTTGAGACGCGGAGAAGCCCATGGATTGATAGATGGGCTGAAGTGCTTCTGTGAAAATGTAGATGAGGGACATGGCCACGGAAATCATCATCGCGATTGTGAAGATGATTGGTTCTTGACAAAACAGTTGTGCTGGGCGAAAGAGTGCATCCCTGACAAAAGTTTGCATGTCTGGCGAGTGGTCATGGTTCAGAGCTGGGGGTAATTCTCTGACTCCCCTTCGTAGTCGGTCGACCTCGCGAGTAAGCAAGTAAGACGATCGAGACTCTCGGATGAGGCACAAAAGGGCTGTGATGCAGCCAATCACAATAGCGTAGATGAAGAATACCCATCTCCTACATGTGAAGAGAGTTAGACTTCTTCCAGAAACAATAGGAAATTCCGTCAGATTGAAAGGACCCACCAATCCAGCAATTCAATAACATAACTACTCGTGATCGGACCGATGATCAACCCAATGTTTGACGCAACTGTCCACGAGAAGACGACCCAAATTCGAGCTTGTGAGTTGAACATGTCCTCAATACTTCCACCCAGTATGGTTCCAGGTACAGCCGAAAGGAGTCCAGCCAGAAGGCGCATTATGATGGCCGCTGCCGCTGAATGTGCCAGTCCAATAATCAGGCAACAAATACAGCTCAGCCCGGCACTAAACAGATACGTTTTCTTTCGACCAAATGCTTCAGACCACGGGGGTAAAATGATTGTGCCGATAGACTGTCCGAGGAGAAATCTAGAAATAGTGAGTTGTAAGCCCTTCCCCCGGATTAACCAGAAACAACCGATCGACTGACAGAGTAACAAAGCAGAAAGTTGACATGGTTTGGTTGAGATGAAATTCATCTTTGGCTTGTGTGGCTGCCGCGGCCTATCTGAGATTAGACCGGGTTTCAAGATGGTGTGGGAACTGAATAGACTTACACCCGCTGTGCTGCTCGCGGTTCTGTATAATTGGTCAACTTAGCTGACTGAATGCTTTAGAGATGTGTGAGAAAGGGGCTATACATGAACAGATCCAAGAGACAGATAACCACAGTATCATACGTCTTTCTCAATCGCGGCCAGTTTCGTGGGTGCTTGGGATTTCCTCTCATCCAACGAACAAACTTCCCATCACAGGTCAACTCGAGATGATGGCCCTGCAAATAGTTGTGCAGAGAAAACTCAAGCTCTTCGGTCTTTTCAAAGGAACACTTGCTATCCGAGGACTGAGTCTGCTCCTCAAGAGGCAATTTATGATCATCATCCATGTCAAATAGGCGCAGCATCTGGCTGTGGCTCCTGGTGCAACTCCTCAAATTCAAAGATGAAAAGTCTTGACGAAGTTAATGTGAGCTTATCACTTCTCTGTATCTGTTTGCTCGAGGTTCCTTCTGAAGCTGAAGGGGACTAGGGCATGAGGAATGATGGATCCACTTTATGAGCTGAAATAGGCCCGGCGTACGTGGAACAGTATACTTCTTGTTGGGGAACTATTCAAGCGACCAGTTGAGTGACAGCCATCCCTTGTCCAAATATTTCCGATACGATCTGATTTGTTGTTGACCTGGATCCATTATTTTCAATCATATTCAAGTCGTCATTTTGCAGCAGCCCTCTCTTTAAAAGAACCTACTCCTGTCTTGTGATGACGGTGCGTTCTAGGGATGAGAAATCGCCGACGATTCGGTGGAATGTAGGGGCTACAGCCAACACTAGCATCAGCGTAGCTTTTCATGGGCAGGGAAGGCTTGACATCATCAGGTACATGTACGCGAATATCACCTCTTATAGATGTAGCCCTTCTATTAGTAGTGCGTTCTTTGGATCTAACGAGGCTCGCAGAGATCTGTACTAAGCACGAAGCCTTCTCGTTCTCTGCTAATTCGGCTTAGTAAATTTTAGGTAGAGACAAATAGATCTGCGCATGTCACAGCGAATATGAAGTCAATGTTCATCTTTTGGATATTAATTGTGGAATGCTGGTGCTGGTTTTGTGGTTGAATCAACACTTTGGTTCGCGTCTCCTGCTGAGCTGTGTTGAGGGGCTTAGGTTTATGATGTCTAGTCTAAAATCTAGCAGGGGTCGAGGGTTGAAGAATTTGCTCTCATGAACTTCAGTCTTGGAAGAATATTACTTCATAGCTGATCAGAAAAAACGGACTTCTTCGTGACCAGGTAGACGCGTGCGCAACTTCAATAATGTTGACAGTTTCGAGAGCCATCTAAACTACGCATCCCGATTATATGAGCAATATCGGGGAAACCGAGGCAGTTTATCTGTTTCTTGATGTCAAACACAGGGCTTCAAGAACCAGCTTCTCCTAGCTTATACTGCGATAATCTTCCGTTTGGCCTGGTGCTTTGAAAAAAGCCAAGCCAAAAGGCAGTGAGATTGTCCTCTGCACCGTATCCAGGTTTACGAGAATGACCCCAACGGTGGCGGAGACCCACCCCTTATCGAACCCCCGATAAGCCTAACGAACACCGCTCAAAAGGCTGACCGCCCAACAGATACAGCCAAATTGTAGCGGCGAGGCCACCTCTCCGATATATTCTGCCAGATTGATCATAAACATAGGGACCTCTCGAATTGGAGCGTTTCCCCAAGCCTAGTCGTTTTGGTCCAGTCTTTCGCCCAGCATGCTTTCTTCCCTTTCAAACAGTCTCAACAATGTGCGCACAACGGTAGCACAAGTGCTCAATTTTGCACTCGTATGTGGTATCCCTTTTGCGAGCAACGCCATGTGGCTTGTCAGACACTCGCTCTCCTGCTTGACCTTGTACAAGATCAACCACTGAAATAACCTCCCACCAATGACCAGGTTCTGTCAACTGCTTTCATGCTATGGAAGGGCCTCTCAGTGGCATCCGCCTCCAGCTCCCCGATTGTGGTGGTTCTCTCTGGCAGTATGGAGCCTGCCTTCCAACGCGGGGATCTTTTATTCTTGTGGAATCGCAGCCCTCGCGCAGAGGTTGGAGAGATTGTGGTGTACAATGTGAGTGTGGCCGACTCGGGAGGATTCTTCTGTGCCACAATGCTAAAACCTCTTGCAGGTGCGAGGGAAAGACATTCCAATTGTCCACCGTGTTGTTCGAAGCTTCCCTGAGGTCGAGGGCAAATCGAAGAAGGTTGTCAAGGAGGTCACAGTGTATGTTCTGTCCTATATCTGCTTGGCTGCGCTGTGCTTGAGCAGTTACTAAATTTGTTTCAGTAACACTACGCCATCGCATATGATCTTGACCAAGGTCCGTTCAACCCGAGAGAAGAGAGAAGCTGCGTCGAGCCAGTACTGACTATTTCTCCTTTCCACTGACAGGGCGATAACAATGTTGCCGATGATACAGAGCTGTGAGTCGAAATCACCCATTCCTGCGACTATTCAAAGAATTGATTTGCTGACACATTCTCCCGGTTGCTAGCTATGCCCACGGTCAGGACCACCTTAACCGAGTCGAAGATATTGTAGGGAGTGTTCGGGGATACATTCCCATGGTGGGATATGTGACAATTATGCTGTCAGAACACCCGTGGCTCAAGTCAGTACTCCTGGGTATCATGGGTCTGATGGTCGTCCTTCAGCGGGAGTAAATGAATCGAGTTACCATGAAGTAACTAGTACTTTACTTTGACGAAAAACTGCGCTCGATCGGTGATAATCTTCACCAAAGGCCGCGCTTGGCCAGTGAAATAGCTTATCCTCAGCATCAAAATTCAAGGCCAACAGCAATCATGATATGTCCTCTTTGAGAATTTAGTGTCGCAGCCACATTCTCACATAATTGACCATTTTTCTACATTATTTATCAAGGCAGCCCTAGGGTATACGTAAATTCGGTGTAATTCAAGGTCCTCCATTGACCAACTCGTCTCGATTATTTGAATGGCAAAGCTTACCCAGATACTCTATTGGGGCGTGCAGTAATTAGTAGTCCCGTAGGTACGTCAGGGCAACTCTGACGTTTGTTCTTGCTGTGATCCACTTTGCGGGCTAGAGAGCTGAGATTCTAAGGTACCCGATGTACGTACCACGGCCCCTCCTTTTGCGATTTCCCTTTGATCGCGCAGTCTGGAAAAAGGAATAGCCCACCATTTCTTTGGCACAGATACTACCGAGCACCGACTGTACTGACCGTCCAGCCTGTCTTGAATTGTCCCTGCTGATCTCACCCATAACATCATTCCACTTGCTGTCCCCCATTCGACTCTCTTCCACCTCTTGACCAGAACGGGACCATCTCTCATTCCCCCGCACTCATCATCACGTGCCCATCAACATTTCCCGCTCGTCACCAGTGATCTCATTCCAAGATGGGCAGTCAAAGGCGTATTGCAAAGGTATGGACCGGGCAATTCCCCTGCACTCACTATCGCTTCTTGCACACTGACATGCCTCATTGGATACCAGGAGTTGACCGAGCTCAATGCAAGCCCTCCAGAGGGCATCTCTGTGGAGTTGGCCGATGAGGCCAACCTCTACCAGTGGAAGGTCTTTATGGACGGGCCCGAAGGATCTCCATACCAGGTACGTGCCTCTTCAGATAAACAGTGCCACCAAAGGATTTTTCTCGTGCCCCTTGCGAGGACATTGATCAGACTATCCAACCCAAGAGCTTCAAACTACGCGAAGACTCTCCTGTTGTCCGCACCCACACTCAAGTCTCCCGAACCAATGCTGACGGGCTTGACCCTCTTCGTGATAGGGTGGCAAATTCTTGGTGAATCTCGCCCTTCCCACCGAGTACCCATTCAAACCTCCTACTGTCTCTTTCGGTACCAAAATATACCACCCGAATGTCACAAATGACGACAAGGGAAGCATGTGTCTAGGGATGCTCCGAGCAGATGAGTGGAAGCCGAGCTCTAAAATTGCGGCGGTGCTGGAATTTGCGCGCCAGTTGCTTCTGGAGCCGATGCCCGACGACGCGATTGAGGGTCGGATTGCCGACCAATACAAAAACGATCGGAAGCGCTACGACGAGATTGCGCGAGAATGGACTCGGAAGTATGCTACATCAAATTAGCAATATCAGACAAGAGATGAGAAACAGATAAATTGTGGGCCGTCAGTCATGACCTGATGAGCTGGCGAAGCTTAAGACCGTGGATCCACTATTGAGCTCATGGTAGACAGGTGCCCTCACTTCTTGGCGTAGGAAACTACGTAGGTAGGCGGGAGGGGAATTCGTGTAGGAATATGGTGGTATGCCGAGATGAGCACTGAACTTCCAATTTATACAAGCACTATTTCAATGAACATCCATTTCCTCCCAAGGGACCCTCTAGTATAAGATCGCGAATGTGCTATGACACATTTGCCGCGAAGTACTGAGTGCATACCATCACTCGCGGATCAAGGAGCTGGACCATGTAGCATAATCTGGAACAAGACCGGGTATTCTTCCGATCTTTGACCTTTGTGAGGAAGCATATGAGGTTGATCATATAGGCTACATGAGATCTTGATCAGAGCGTGAGAGTTCCCGTTGTTAGACCGGTGTCAAGCGCTAGGTTCTTTCGATTGACACGGACCTGCGAGAGCGCATTGAACGGCACACAAGTGCTTCACGCAAACTTTACTAATCTTAGTGTGAAATATCAATGCGATATATCCAAAAGCGAAGAAACACTGGAGTCGAGAGTTCCGACTATTCGAATCTGGTGAGCGCAGATAGAGTTTCGCGACCTTTTTTCATTCTACACGGCTGTACTACCCAGGTAGGTATGACCTACCATTGATAGAGTCTCTACCTGAGGTGTCCACCATGAATGAACCACATTTATCACGTGTTCCGTTTGCACCGTCTCTATGAAGAGTCTACTTGACTACGGGATGAGCGTTCCTCGAGTTTGATACGGCATGCTTTGCGCTTATACTAGAGTGGATCCATCCATGTATATCTGACAAGCCTTGGATGATACGTGCACGCTCGACTCGCCGTGACCAGATGATTTTGAGCCGGCCGAAATGCGTCCGTTGATGCTACACTCGCCATCTGCTGCAGCTCTGTCTATGCGTCTCACATCAATGGCTAGAGAGGAAAGGGCATGGCTCCGAACTCCCCCAACCAGGCGATAGATCATCAACACTGAGTTCACCCACTGGACGTGCGTGCGCCACGGATAGAATCAATTCGTCCAACCATCACCGTTTTCCCGTGTGGGTTGCTTCGGTAGACGACACATCCACTCGCAGGTCATCACCTTGATCAGGGGCTGATAGACCAGATGGCACGAATGTCCCTCGCCAGTATGATGGGTGAACTGGTTTGTTGATAACCCCCTTACCAATTAGAGAGTGTCCCCTGCGACCCGGTCAATCAATCTCTGACCCTCAAGCTGGGCGCCAAGATCGGGTTGAAAGACGGTAAGCGAGAGAACAAATCACGGTGGAGACTCGATGGTTGTCAAGTCGTCGCTTCTCTCTTCCCGCGACTACAGGAGAGTCATCATATCTATGCGGCCACGGTTGCATGGCATTTCGTCCCTGACGGTTCATGAAATTGCAGCCCGGTCTCTTTGGGCCGAGCCGCTCGGATGGGTCCACTGCAAACAAAAAAATAAAGACATCAAATGGAAGTCCAAATTTATCAAGTTTGCTCCTCATTCGCAGACGAAACTGCCACTAGGCCACATTTGGTCCGTTGCCGGCAAGGTTTGTCCGTTCGCGCTCGTTGCAGCGAAAGTCCCGGGTGAGCAGACCCATCAAAACACAAGATGCCGTGTCCTTGGCCTTCTAGATCGCAGATTGCGAGGGGCAACCCCGGGAGACACTGTGGAATTGTTGGAAGCATTGAGCTTAAAGATCACTCGGCTTAGGGGGAGCTTGGAAATGTTGTGCGCCAACCGAGGATCACTCAAATTGCAGGGTCTGACCCCACGCAACTCGGTCAGGACTACGGTCATGGACCAGGGGAATCCTGCCCATTGCTCATTGACCTGGCGAAGATGAAGCTTTCGCCTCGCATTACCCCAGTCCTGGTATGACGGCAGAAGCCGTTTGGGAGTTTTGAGTGGTATCCTTGGTATGTCAGTATCAGTGGTAGACCGAGTATGGCCATACTCGATGAATGACGAGTCGGTTGTGCAGTACTTATATAATGAGTTATAGGGACATCAGTGCTCTTGGGCAGAGCTTGCCATTCTTCATCAACATCCATCATTTCATCATTTCTGTTCCCACTTTTCGTGTAGCGTACATACGCTACAAAGTAGACTTTTTCCCTTCCTGCATCTTGGGCTATCCTGCTCACCCACCAATCATGTCTCCCCGATCCAAGCGCCGCCGACCAGCACCCCCGTTCACTTCGGCCCCACTTAAGATGATCATCCCGTCTTCAGGCCAAGTCTACAAACAGACCTGGGCAGCCGCAGAGAGGCCCATCGATCACGTCAACAGACACAGAAACTTCAGAAACGTGGCCATCCTTGGCAGCTGCAGCGACGGAAAGGACAGCCAGATCCTAGGCCCAGGGTCGTGTGAACGAAGAATTGCTCCAATCTGCTTTAGATGCCTGCGTCAACTGCTTACCAGCAGGCCTGGGGAATGACTGAAGGCGCGCATATTATTCCTCTCTCGTACGCCTCATGGGACAACTCAAACGTATCGTATTCCTCGTTTCTGAAAACTCAGGCTTTCTTAGCTGCCTTCAGACTCTTGGATTCATAAATAAATAGGCCTCGCGGGAAGTCGTCGCAAACCCGTGGGAGATACTCTTCCGCTGTTTGCGCGAGGCTTATAAAATGGGGTGTTGTGTTGAAAAAACCAACGGCTTATCAAATGGGATAATACTACGTGATAATGTCCACAAGCTTTTTCGAAATTACGTTTTATCACTTAAGCCTACCGTGTGTCTCCTGATCCTGTTTAAGTAGATGATATTTATTGTATTTTTTACTCACAGAAAGCAATAGAACAAAAGGAGGTGGAAAATCGATATTAAATCATCACCTTTTCGGCCGTTCTATCAAGGGATAGGCTAATGCTCTCTGAAAATCCTTACATCGACCTAAGGAAAGCTCCTGATGCGCGAGACCTGGATCTACCACACCCGGTTCTTTTGGATTGCCATTACCGACTGGCCGGCATTTTAAATGCATCCGGGATGGCGGATTTTATCGATCACCATCTCCAGGATTGGGAGAATCTCAAAGGCACTTGTGAGGTGCTCCGCGAAGATGGTAGTAATGATGTGGGGTTTCTTCTCCAAGCTGGTCTGTTGGGTCTTGTCATCGGATAGAACCATCGTCCTCACCACACAAGCAATATGATATGTTTGCTAGACTTAGGAGTATGTTTCCTTTAACGTTTTTTTTTTTTTTTGGTTTATGACAGTGCTGCTTTGGAACAATAAAGCGGCGCCGCGGGGGTACCGTATATTCGTGCACTGCACTGGTAGCATCATCGATATTTAGCACTACCGAATGCGAAGTCTCAAACGACGGCTCAAATCGTGTATATATCCGTCTACCTTGTTGTCGAGTAACCAGCTGTCAATCATGATGAGAGGTTCCAGGGTGTAGGGCGCTTACATCCCGGGTGGTCGAAGGGTGCTCTTCTGGACGAAATAGCAGACTGCCTGAATGATTCAGTCTGATGGGACAAACTTACGCATTATCGTGTTTGTTTGAATTGAGCTAATGCATAGGGAATACCTTCGAAGGAGCATCAAATAAACCCTTCCCAGCTGCTAACCGAAAACACCAATTCGAGGGTGATTACGGAGGGTGTGCATTAACGGACCAGGGCACCACTCTCAAGGTTGACACGGCGACTGTGGCACTCATGCAACTTACTGGTACTCCACACAGGGAAGGAGTCGCTACTGTTCGAATTAAGTACGATGCATACAGCACTGGTCGCATTACATGGGAGCTGCATGAATGCGACCTGACGAGAGCGAGAGGCGATAGGCGGAGGTCCACTGCCTATCATGAGAGAATATGCCATATGAGAGATCGAGCAGCCACCATCAGCCTTAGCTCGGCACTGTTCGAACGCATCTGTGCCCACCCAATCAGTGCAAGGTGCATTATTTGTCCACGCATCTCTCAAGTATACACGCAGGATATCGCCATCCCCCAGAGGCGTGGTAGAGAGTTTTCTTTCCCGTTGGTCCCGGCGAATCCTGAAACCGCCGTTAAATTGACCTTTACGTCATGTGACGCTAGCCTGGATTCGGTCTGTTGATTTTTGTCCCCCGGCTTGGGTGGTTCCTGTCCCAGCTTGCTCATTGCAGAGCCCTGTTGCTTCCTCCTCCCACTCCTCTGGCAGGTTGTGTTGGGAGCTCTTGACTCCTTTATCTTCGCTGCTGTTCTGTCCTTTCCGTGTCCTTGATGAATTCACAATTGCCGGGGCTAGAACCTGTCCGGTGACCGACGAGGAACCCGCTCCCACCTGATCTCTTCTCCACGTTGTGATCCCCCTACACTTTCATTTCATGCCGATTGTTGGTGTACAGTGTACACTCATCGCCCGCGTTTCTCTGTCATTCCTTTGGAACCTTTGCTTCTGACGAGTGTGCCTACTCTCAAGGGTCCCTCGCCGATCTCGTTGACCGTCTCCTCATCGGCTACGAAAACCAATGTCCAGCGGGATCTGGGTGCAAGATCGTGGCCATGGTCACAGAAAATGGAAGCTCTCGACAGCCACCGTTCTTGGGTGATTTAGATCAACGAGAAGGGCGGCGGAAACCCTACCCCCCGCGGCCGGATCCTTTGATGATTGATCCTCGTGTGATGCACAGCGTTCACCCGCCTCGAATCTCGTCTCCACGCTCTCCGCGCGCCCACCCACCGCGGTCCCATTCGCCACTCCCTCCGCCAGGAGTCCCCTCGACCCTTCACCGACCAGATGGTCCACCGGGCGCTTTACGAGGCAGAGGGTTGAGTCATGCTCCTCACTTCACGTCGTCAGCCGACCGCGCGCCTCCCGTTCGATACTATCATGACGCCCGAGACGCGGATATGGACCGGCCCAATCACCGTAATGCGCCATCCAAGAGGGGCGGCCTTCGAATTTCCATGTCGACTTCTCGGCTGCCAAACAGACGGCCACGGCCGCGCATGTCTCCTGAGCGTAAACAGGACCCCGGTGCTCGTGGCCTGCCGTTGCCGCGATTCCCAACGCAGGGACCAGCCGAGACAGACGCACTCCGGACCAGTTTCAATTCCACGGTCACTTCGCGATCCAGTACTGAACAACAATCCGGCACGGAACGGAGTAGCGTCATAACCAAGGGCAGTTCAATCACCGACCTTTCTCCTGATACACCAGATGCACCGTGTGAAATAGACCAAGGCATGAGCGTTGAAGACGCAATCTCCATGTACCTCGATGGATTCAGTGATGTGGCAGAGGAACCGCCATCACCAACGTCACAGGTGGAACACGAAGACTTTCCGACGACGCTAGTTTCTGGGGGTGATGTACTCGATTTAGAACCTACGGAATCTTTACCCCCGCGGACCGCCTCATCCGACCATGAATCCACGAATTCCTCTTTTACACAACCCGAGATGCCACCAAAAGAAGAGGCGACTCTTCAATCTACACAGCCTTCGACATGCGAACCTTTGACAGAGGTCGTCGCTCCGCCAGCAATCGCATCTCCGCCGCTCACTCCACCTCTCCCGACCACTGCAGACGACACTCCCTCACAAGACGCGACATCTCCGCAGAAAACCCCATTACCATCACCTAGGAATAAACAGCGAAAACCTTCAAAAATCCTCATTCCCGGCAAGGTGCCTCCACCGCTTGCTGCCGCCAATTCCACCCGTGACGAATATGGGTTCCGGAAAGCGACGCAATACGTGACGCTCGACCAGTACGAAGCTTGGAAGTCAGTCTACTCCCAGTACGCGTCGCATCGGCGTAATAAATGGCTTGACATGCTTCAAGAGCATAGTCTCCCAACCTCCAATCCCCATGTTTTCCCTCTTCAATCCTCCAAAGTCAAGAGATTCGTCCGCAAAGGAATACCGTCTGAGTTTCGAGGCGCTGCTTGGTTCTGGTATGCTGGCGGCTACGAGCTCTTAAACCGGAACCCTGGCCGCTACAAACAACTTGTGGAAGAGGTCATGTCGTCGCCGACGAATGATGATAAAGAGCACATTGAACGAGATTTGCATCGGACTTTCCCGGACAATCTTCATTTCAAACCCGAACAGCAATCAGATACCACCGGATCTTCCAGTTCAAATACCGTTACCGAGACGCAAATGATTCAGTCTCTGCGCCGAGTACTTTATGCGTTTGCGCTTCACAACCCCAAGATCGGCTATACGCAATCCCTCAACTTCATCACCGGTATGCTTCTTCTTTTCCTCCCGGAAGAGAAAGCGTTCTGGATGCTCCACATTATCACCAGCGGGTATCTCCCCGGCACTCACGAGGTGAGTCTTGAGGGTGCAAACATTGATCTGTGGATCCTTATGGTTTTGCTGCGAGATTCCATGCCCGCCATCTATGGGAAGGTTGCCAGCATGGATGGCTCGACCCCCACTCGTGGCAAAGCTCCCGCTCTGAATGTGAACTCACGACTTCCCGACATCACTTTGGGCTTAACCAATTGGCTCATGTCGGTCTTCATCGGGACTTTGCCGCTCGAGACGACATTACGGGTATGGGATATCTTCTTCTACGAGGGATCCAAAACATTCTTTCGTGTTTCGTTGGCCATTTTCAAGGCCTGCGAAAGGGACATTCTTGCTGTCTCCGACCCAATGGAAGTGTTTCAAGTGATTCAAACCGTACCCAAGAGACTCTTGGACGCAAATAGTCTTCTTGAAGATTGTTTCGTGCGACGTCACCGCGTTGGCCAAGGCCGCATTGAAGAGTTACGAGCCTCGCGACGAATAGCCGTCCGGCAAGAGAAGTTGCGACGTTCGGTTGCGTTCAGCAAAGGCCAGATTCAGTCCGCGACTGATAATTTCCCAGATAGCTCTCGGAATCAAAGCCCCGATCTTGAGAATCGGGTCGCGAGCTCTTGGCGCAACCTCCGGCAGCACGCTTTTCATCGGGAGCCCACTCAATGACGAAGCCCACTCGTTTGAACGGTTCCTGCTTTTTGCAGGTGCCTGGAGTTTTTTTTATCTCTTCTCTTTCCTTTTTCTCATATCTTTGTCTTTTTTCTAGTTTTCACTGACCTTGTTCAATCGACAAGGACATGCCAAATACCCCCAGTGTACTCTTGCATTAAACATATATATTTGCTCAGTGGGAATGACAGTCTCCCTGCCCCCTTTCGATACATTCTGTTGTCCTCCGCGTGGTCGGCTCAGACCACACATCTCCTATGTATGCCACTAATGATCCTTGGTTCACGCTTTCCATAGCTCTTGCTTCCTCTGCGAATCTTGGGCTTTTTATTTCTGAATCAGAGATGTGTCACTTCATTTTCTGTGTCCCGCCATTTTTCCAGTTCAGCGTCCTTGCATGTACATCAGCTCTTGAGAACCACCTACGATATACTGTACCTTGGACGCGTGCCAAGGCTTGCCCGAATAGGCAGCTTTCAAACCACCTCTTGGCATGGCTGAATCTGTGTAATTGAGGATCGAAAAGCGATGGATGCCCCCTTTTTTCCTCCCCGGGAACTGCTGGCTGCCAATGATATCAGCCCTAGAGGAGTTTGCAAACCTGCAGTGATCGAGGGATCGGCACGGCGTAAGGCTGATTATTGGGTCACCTTCGATAGTTACCGGGTCGCGACCGTGCTACCTTCACACCCACATGTCGTCATACATTCTAACACATCTAATAAAGCTCCTTACCCACCCACTGTGTTCTGCGCCGACTGGTTAGAAACCTTCTGAGTCCAGTCTATTTCTGTGCCTGTGAACTTTCCTCAACGCCCTGGCAAGTGTGGACGCGACGGAATTTTTGCAGAAACCATGAGTGGGCAAGCTGCAAGTTACTACGACGGCGGTCAGAATTTTGCGGATTCAGGCCAAGCTGCTGGATACGAGAAAAGAAATGTGAATTATCCGACGGCCTACAATTCGCAACAGAATAACGCCTACAATTCGCAACAGAATGGCGCCTACCAACCGCCGGCCAACTACGGAGGGCCAGTGAATTACGAGCAACCTGGTCCTGGAATGAACCCTCAGCAGCCACCGTATCCGGACAATCCACCCCCGTACACTACCTTTGATGAAGCTTTCAAGATTCAGAAACCAAAGTACAATGACATTTGGGCAGGTCTCTTGGTGAGTAAAAATTTCTGTTTCTGCTGGTCCACATTCCATCTACAGCCTCCGTGCGAGGAGGAGGCAGCAAAAGAAATCGTGCAGTGTCAAGTCAAGCAGGACCAATAGAATTCGTACTGATCACGATCAACCTATTTCAGCTGATTGCGGTTTTTCTGGGCTATGTCGTTGTGTCTGGGTTGACCATCCATAAATACGCATCCTACAAAGGCTTTAATGGAGGTGGCATATACGGTGCTCAAAATGATTTCTCACTCAATACCAACACTCTTGTCTTGTTCATCTTTGTGCTCTGTGTTGCACTCGTCTTCTCCTGGGCGTACTTCATGGGCGCCCGTTACTTTACGAAGACGTTCATCTGGGCGACTGGAATATTGAATATTGTGTTTGCCTTTGCCACGGGAATCTACTACATTGTGCGGAAGCAATATGGCGGAGGAATCGTTTTCCTCCTCTTCGGGGTCTTTGCGGTCATTTGCTTCATCAGTTGGATACCCCGAATTCCATTCACGGCCTTTATGCTGCAGACAACGATGGATGTTGCACGAAAGCATGGCCACGTCTTTCTTGTCAGCGCCCTCGGTGGAATTGCGACAGTGGCTTTCTCCGCCTGGTTCTCGGTGACTCTGGTCTCCATCTACGTTGCCTACGAGCCTGACTCCACCGGCACCAATCCTGCTTGTGCCAGTGGTGGCTGCAGCACCGCCAAAGTCATCGGGTTGACCGTGTATGTGACATTTGCCATGTACTGGCTGAGCGAGTGGCTGAAGAACACGGTCCACACCACCATCGCCGGCATCTACGGTGCCTGGTACTTCTGGAGCAAATCCGCCGGAGGGATGCCCAAGGGTTCTACTCGAGGCGCGTTCCGTCGGGCAACCACCTACTCATTTGGCAGTATCAGTTTCGGAAGCTTGATCATTGCCATCATCAACATGCTTCGTCAGGCCTGCTCGATCGCACAGCGCCAGGAAGCCGCGCAGGGGAACATTGTTGGAAGCATCTTTGTCTGGATCCTGGGGTGCTTCATCTCTCTCCTCGACTGGCTCGTTACCTTGTTCAACCGTTACGCATTCTGTCACATTGCGCTCTACGGCAAAGCGTACATTCCAGCGGCCAAGGATACGTGGAAGATGATGCAGGACCGAGGAATCGACGCCCTGGTCCAAGACTGTCTAATCGGTCCCGTGCTGACCATGGGCTCCGTCTTCGTGGCGTATGTCTGTGCATTGTTGGCCTATCTGTACCTGCAATTCACCAAGCCTGCGTACAATTCTGATGGTGACTTCACCGCGGTGATCATGGCTTTCTCGTTTGTGATCGGCCTACAGATTTGTCAAGTCTTCTTGACTCCGATTGGGAGTGGCGTTGAGACGATCTTCGTTGCTATGGGCTGGGATCCGCAAGTCATGATCAATGATCACCCGGAAATTTATTACAAGTTGGTGCAGCTGTACCCGAAGGTGCAGCAAGCCATCCACGCTTGAGATGATTAATGGTCAAATTGTTTTGTTTTGGATGATGGGAGTTCAAGCCGGCCGCAGATTTTTTTTTGTTTTGGGTTGATAATGATGTGGTGATGTTGAAGGGGATGGATGCGATCCTCTGTCAAGATATACGAGTATGTGAATAAATTTAATCATAGTAGTAATAATTTGATCATCGCTCTTGAGGAAATGGCTATATTCCCTACCCTAGGTGTTCATTCCACCCAAACCGGAGGATCCTAAGAGAGAATCCTTTTAGGTCGGGATTGAGAATCCAACCTTGGACTTATCAAATCATACGGGTCAATCTAGTAAGTTCTTCCATCGCCGGAGACATTTAATGTCCTTGGCATTCTTGACTCTCCAAGTTCTTTCATTGGAGTAAATACGTGGCTCTATACGTTACTACATAGGAGCCTCTATGTAGAGGATTTCCTCTGCCAGGTGGGGCTTTCCTATCTGAGCTGCCGCCGCTTTTATAAGGGCGCTCAGAGTCAGACTCACTGAGTAGATTTCAGTCCGGGCTTAGACTCACTGAGCAGCTCAGAGCCATCACGTGAGGAGTCACTGATGCCTAATAGACGCTCACTGAGCGCTTAGTGAGTGCTTAGTGGCTGCTCAGTGATTACTCAGAGGAGTATCAGAGGTATCTACTAAGCACTCAGACTATGCTCAGACTATTCCCAAAGGAGCTCTCGGGTCCTATAGTACTATTTATTTGTGTATTATTTTTTTGATAGCCCTAATCACACCCTTATTTCTTCGAAGTGCTCTCTATGCTCTAGTTCACCTCTTTATTCTCCTTCTCTACTCAAAAAAAGAAACGTATCAAGAAAATAATAACGCAAAGTTATAGATATAACTTTTTATCTGCTATAAGGTAGATCAGGAGAATATTCTTTTTGTTACTTGTCTAGAGTTGCTTATATGTTATACCTAAGCTATAAATTGAAGCTTTAAGTCCTCTCTGGCTAATCTATCCTGCCTATCTTCTTTCTTCCTATACTTCTATATCTATATCCTATCGTGTCCCTCTCTTAGGTTTTTAATCTATAATAGTGTTAGGGGGTCTGTATCGTAGGTCAGAGAACCTGTTGGCTAGGCAGAGAGTCTAAGTCTATAGGGTCTATATTCAAAGACTGAATCTTGGAGTCCGGATAGACTCTACTAGTTTCTATAATATATATATAGAGGTCCCGTGTACCGAGCCCTATAGCCCTACATAATCTCTTAAAGGTTATTACCCTAAGATAACGCAAGATCGATACGACTGTAAATCGTTCTAAGTTACTATATCTAACTTATACTATAATAATTATTCTCCCTTTCTATACTAGTGTTACGGAACTGCGGAGTAGGTGGCTATGCGCAGCCGTAGCTACCCGCAGGTGACATTGGTGCTTATATACCGTCCCCGGGCATACCAGAACATGCGTTCTGGTATATTTCAGTCTTTTGGACTAGTTGGTTAGCGTGCCCGGGTTGCTGACTTAATACTATATTAACTAGGAATAAGATAATTAGGCAAGATAGCTCTCTCTTATATAAATATGATAGACCTATAGGTCTACAAGGCACGGAAGCAATCTAGAGGCGAGATCAACTGGGATTCAGAAGTCTAAAGAGGAGGAAGAGAGGGAAAAACCCACGATAGGGAAAAACCCTTAAGCTATATAACCGCTGCTAGGCCTTGCACAACACAACAAATATCCTGAGAGGGCAAACTCTCTTACACCCCCCCTAGGACTAGTAGCAATATAAAGAATTACATATATAATAGTATAATATAATAAAATTTTGGAAGGGGAGGGTTAGGTATAATCTCTTATATATAATAATCTAGCACGATTATCTTGAAAGATCCTATTAGGCTTAGTTTTAGTAAGTATATTAGCGGTATTGTCCTTGCTCGGGATACTAATTAATTAGATAAGGTTCTTTTTGATAAGATCCCTGATTAAATAGTATCTCGTGCTAATCCAGGATAATTTTAGGCTGACTTTGGGGTTTATAACGGTCGTAATAGTATTATCGGAATCACAGAATAGAGTAATTAGGATATTTTTATCGAATTCTTCGTCTTGGTTTAATAGGGGTATAAGTAAAAGGTCTATAGCAATTTTAGTAAGGTAAAGTCCCTCTTTCGCTACGGTCGTAAGGATATAGTATTCGGCTATTGAGATCCCGGAAGGGTAGTCACGTGAGTCATGGCTCACGTGAATACCCCCGTTCGGCCCTATATAGTCCCGTGACTGTCCTTACAGACCCGATATTTAAGAGATACTATAGATATACTTCAAAAATCAACCTTTCTTTACTCTTCGAACCATATCTAGTAGTAAACCCTTGAAAGGAGGCGCCTTTTACGGCCCTCCCCGGAGGGGGGACCCCTTCCGAAAGGAAGCGCGAAGTCCTATACACTTCTCCCTCCCTCCCTGATCCTTACAAAAATAAGCATTCGTGGAGAAGGAAGGTAACCCTTATCTAAAGACTCACGAACGAAGATAAGGAAGGACTGGCTTAGGGGGGACCTCGTAAACCCCCGAAGAACGGTCCTAAGGGGAGAGCGTTAACCCCCGTTACGGCCCTTATGGCCCCGCCTCTCCCCCTATGTTACTGATTAGCCATAATACCCGAGGACCTCGGTTAATAGCTGATCCCTAATAGTAACGACGTACTATCTGTCCTAAAGTTCCGAACGCCCCTGTACGGCTCTTTATAGACCCTTATACTCAGGAACGGATTATAAGAAGGGGAAACCCTTATTAATATAGGAGGCTATTATTCACGATACTCTCAGAATTCTCCTCGATCCTTCCTGTTTCTAATAGATACTACTTCGATCTACTGTTCTGCCTCCGCGGACCCTTACCCGCGAGAGGAACGCCTAAATACTCCTAAGACCGATCGGGCCCTCTCCTTCCTGCCCCCGATCGTAGCCGAAGCCTGCCGAACGTAGCTTCGGAACTGTGCCCCGGACGACTACGCTAAGGCCGTACAGGATATTAAGACTACTACCTCTAGTGTCTACCTATAACAGAACGGTACCTAGGCGCAGTCGAACACCCCCTTATTCTTCTAGGAGGCACCCGCTACTACCCTGGAGGAAACCGACCAAACCGGCTCTCCTCCGTCTCCGGTAATTAACTTAAACCTCCTAGAGATTCGCAGGGTCTTAATAAAAAAGGTGCCTAGTATCCGCCCCTACTCGGGAATGATCGCCTAAGACGCTACTCGCGTGTATCTGCGCGATTACGAAAGGTTCTTCTACGAGGTCTTATACCTCGTAGGCGTAGGAATTCCGGACACCGATAAGATCATCTACGCCTAAGGGTCCCTAACCGGGCGAGCTAAGAAGGCATAGAATACCTACCGCTAGCAGATTGTTAACTAGTACGCGGAACTGGTTAAGACCTGGGAAGGTTACCGCGCCTGGATCCTTCGGGAATTCTCCGAATACCTTAGCCCTAAAAAGCGCTAGGATCGCTTCGCTAATATATATCAAGGGTCCCTTGCGTTCGCCGAATATGCTATAAACCTGTAGTAAGTAGCTATTAATACGGAGGTACCCCTTCCGGAGGAAGTCGTTATCTAATACCTCCGAAAGGGTACGAAAGCTACTCTCTAGAAGAAGTGGGCCGAGGATCGCGAATACCTAACTACTCTTCGAGCCGTGATCGACCGCTTTATCTAGTACGAGAGGGGAGAAATGATCTCCGGATGGATCGGGAACCACCCCCCCTCTAAGACCAGAGACGCTGATAGCGATTTCCGAATAAACGTAATAGCCGGCGGTCGCGATAGCTCGAGCACGGCCCCGCGAGGGAAGGTACGGGGACAGACCCCGGTGAAGTACTATATATACGGGAAGCTAGGATATATTAAGAGAGACTGCCCTAAGGGAGTCCTTTTATAGCTAAAAAATATAAGCGGCTAGACGAATTAGAGGCTTTCGCTAGCTGGCTCCGAGCCGCCTCTTACGTGCCCCCGCTTCTAGGACCTAACCTCCTCGAACCTAACGCACACGAAGCCTCCTTGCTCGCTATCTAAGCGGGTCTCCTGCTCTATTAGGCCCGAGTTAGCCCTTAGGAAGTGCTAATATACGCCCTCCTAGACTCCGGTTCCTCCTATACGTTTATCTCCTCTCGAGCTATAGCGTCGCTAAAAGGATCTGTGCGTCTAAAGAAGCTACCGGACGCCCTCTAGGTAAGACTACCTGATAGGCGGTCCCTACGCACGGAAGGACGTGCCCGCGTCCTGCTAAAAATAGGTATATAGACCGGAAGCGTAAAGGCCTGGATCCTAGACCTGCCTGATTTTGATATCGTCCTTGGACGGGACTTCCTGAAGTAACAGAACCCGACTATTGATTGGGTTAGCTCTTGGCTAACTATCCGTGATCACCGGTAAATATACGTTATCGAACCTTGCGAGGCTCGACCTAATCACGAACTCGAAGAAGCCGGTATTTTCCTGATATCGGCTAAACAGATACGCAGATAAATGCGCAAGAAAAACGAGGATACCCTTATGATCTCTATTAGGGCCCCTCGAGTTAACTCCCCTCCTCTAGAGACTCCTATCTCGTACCCGGACCCCCGGATCCGGACCCTTATAAGGAAATATAGGACGATTATCCGTAACGAACTCCCTGATACCTTGCCTCCGGAAAGGGAGATTCTCTATGATATTGATACTAGCGACGCGAAGCCCGTAAATATCTATGCCTATTCTCTTTCTAAAGAGAAGCTAGACGAACAGATGCGCTAAGTCGATCTCCTCTTGAAGAAGGGGTTAATCCGCCCTTTAGCTAGCCCCTAGGGGTTTCTAGTCCTATTCGCTCCTAAATCTAATAGCAAGTAGAGGATATATATCGATTACTGTGCCCTGAACTACCTAACTAAGAAGAATAGGTATCCGTTACCCCGGATCTAAGACCTTCTTGACTAAATCGGAAGTGCACGGGTCCTAACGAAGATCGACCTCGCGTCTGGGTTCTGGTAAGTACGCCTAACTGACCGCGCAGTGCCTAAAACCGCCTTTAATACTATCTAGGGAAAATATGAGTAGCTTGCGATGCCCTTTAGCCTTTGTAACGCCCCCGTAACTTTCTAGACGGTTATAAACGAGGCCCTCTGGCCCTACCTTGGTAGGTTCGTGGTGGTGTACCTTGACGATATCCTGATCTTCTCGGATAGTATAGAAGAGTACTACGAATACCTCGAAAAAGTACTCGAGATCCTCGAGAAGGAACGACTAATCGTCTAACCAGGGAAGTGCGAGGTCGTAACTAGCGAACTAGAATTCTGTGGATATATCGTTGGGAACGGGAGCGTATGGCCTATGCTAGCTAAGGTCGATATTATCCGTATATAGCTATAACCCTAGAATGTGCACGAACTGCGGTAGTTCCTTAGCCTCGCGACGTACTATCGGCGGTTTATCTATAGGTTCGCGGAGATATACGTGCCCCTACACGAACTCCTGAAAGAATCGGACGCTAAGCTCCGGAAGCTTAAGTTCCGCCCTATCCGGTAGAATGTGGCTTACGAGGCTGCTTTCCGAAAGTTGAAGAAGAAGCTATCGGAAGCCCCTGTTCTCTTATAACCGGACCTTACGCGGTTATTCACTATCGAGACCGATACTTCTGAGTAGGCGATCGGCCTAGTCCTGCTCCAGAAGGGGCCAGAAGAAGCACTCCACCCTATTATATACGACGGGCGGAAGCTTATAGGCGCTAAGCTTAACTACCCGGTGCACGAGAAGGAGCTGCTAGCTATTAAAGAAGCCCTACGGCTTTGGGATAAATATATTGATAACGGAACCCAAACGGAAGTCGTGACGGACCACGCTAGCCTATAGTACCTGCAGACGACTATTACCTATAGCAAACGTCTCGCCCGCTAGGTTAGCGAATTTCAGGAGTATAATCTTAAGATCCGATACCGTCCGGGTACTAAAGCCGTCGTGCCCGACGCCTTAAGCAGACGACCGGACTTTATTAAAGGGTCACCTACTAACGTTACACGAGATCGGCCTATATAGAAGGCCGCCCTAATAGCTATAAACGCAACTATCTAAAAGATAGCCAAGGATAAGTAGTTAGCCGCGACCGTTAACTTCTTAGATACGGGAGTGCTTCCTGACGATAAGCTCCTATCTAAGGTAGTAACCTGATACTCGGATTACCTCTCTATATAGGACCGGGAGGATACTAATGACCGCTAACTAACCTTTACGTATAATAACGGACTGAAAGTCTCCTACCTAGAACTAGTATTTAGGGGTGATCTGGTTAATAAGATGTACTTATAATACGGATATCTGGGATAGCCGGGCCTAAACGGTGTCTTAAGACCGAGAGCTTAGTAGCCCTAGATAAGAGCGGATATAGAGACCGCGGTACGTGAGTGCCCTTAGTACTAGGTTTCTTAGGGATTAAAGAAGGCCCTAGAACGGGAAACGGCCTACTACCTAGTAACTAAAGGGATTAGGCCTTTCTAGAGGTAGGGGATCGACCTTATCGGACGACTGCTAACAACACTGAATAGTAATAGATAGATTATTATGGTAATCGACTACGTAACCGGATAGCTGGTAGCTAGAGCTGTCCCGGAAGCTACGGAAGAAGCGCTTAGAACCTTCCTCCACGAGGAAATCTTTATGAATTACGGAGCGCCACTCGAGATCCTCTCCGATAATAGTTTAAACCTCCTTTTAGGTGCGGTTAGCTACTACCTAAACCTGCTAAAAACTCGGCACCGGCTAACTACCCCTTACTACCCCCGTACGAATAGGAAAGTAGAAAACCTTAACGGTCTACTCGGCCGTATATTAACAAAGTACCTTATAGGAAAGCTAACGAAGGCGTGGGACCTATACCTGGCGTAGGCGACCCTAGCTATACGGGTCCGGGAACACGCAATAACTAGGTATAGCCTATTCTTTCTAGTTTACGGGGCCTACCCCCGCTTACTAGGTAACGACCTAACGAAAGAACCCTTAGTATTCGCGGGGCGGACTAAGGAGCTCTAGGACGTGAGCGACGCCTGTACTAAAGCGAATAAGCTACTACTATCCCGAGCGATCCGGATTAATAGGATCAGGGATAGCTAGGTAACGAAGACGAGCTTCGAAAAGGGGGATTGGGTCCTCGTTAGGAATGAGTTAGTATAGAAATTCGAGAGCAAGTAGTTCGGACCCTTTAAGATCCTTACGGCGCACCTACTTGGTATATATATACTAGAAGAACCGAACGGACGGGTCCTAAAGAACCTGATTAATAGTTCGCGGCTAATTAAAGCTAACGTAAAGGACCCGGGAGGCCTATAGATATTATAGGCGGTATAAGTAGCACTCCGGAGACAGGGGATCCGACTAAGACGACCCCGAGAGCTACTAAAAATTATTAAACAAGATAATACTCCCCCTACGTACAGGGACTTATCTACCTTTATAAAGGAAGAATAGAATTAATTCCTAATAGACCGGGCTAACGGTATACGCCTAAGCAAAGTAGGGGAGGAGAATGTTATAACGGAAGCCCTCGATCGAAGCCGTAAACGCATCGACAGGGAAAACAGAAAGACTAAGAAACGCGCGACAGACTAGGAGGAGCTCTAATTACCTATATCTAGGGACGAGCTCTAGGATATAGACTCGTTAGGATCTAGTAGACTACTACTAGGGGACGTTCGGAATAGCCGGGACGCCGACTAAGACGAACGGGATTTATTTAACAGACCTTTTGCCGTCGTGGTTCCTACAAGATACTAATACTAATACAAAGTATATTGTATTTAACTACCTATACTAACGCCGAAAGTACACGAAAAGGAGATTACTTCCCTAAATGCTTCTTAATAGAGACGAACGGGTTATTATCACCATCGCTATTATCGTTATTATCGCTATTATTATCCTCGAGCTTAATCTGCCTATTCTCGACTAAGTACGCCTCTAGGATCTCGAGATCGCTCTCTAAAGCCGCGATCATCTCCGGAATCGCCTTATAGGCCTCTAACGCGACTATAAAGTCGTTTTTGTTATAAACCTAAGAATCCTTTAGGGGACTAGACAGCCACGAATTCTTAAAGAAGGTACCGTTATCCTTAGCCTTACCCTTGCCCTTATCCTTCCCCTTCTTAGGCTTATTATCCTAGCCCTTCCTCTTCCTAGAGCTACTCTCGCCGCTATCGTTATCGCGAGCCCGTTTCTTGCCCTTTAGATTGCGCTATCGACGGTTAGTATAGGAAAACGTAGACGAACGGAGGGAGATATACCTTTTTGTCTTTAACTAACACGTGATTAGGATATATCTTATTATAATACTCCTATACCTAAGGATCGAGGAGCTTATCCCTCCGCAAGGAGCACTAGGACGCGTTACTATTAAATTAGCAATTTCTATAGCCTCCGCCCCCTAATAGACCCTCCTACGCGGTCCCGAAAATATAGTAGGAACTAAACAGACTATTTCGGTTACCGTATAACTAGCACTCTGTACTATTAGGAGCAGGTTCACTAACCTACTAGGTAAAGGCCGCCCGAACCTTTATTAGGGTACTATAATCCTTCGGATCGTCGTTTCTCTAGTCTACGTCTCGAACCCGCGCGCTATTAGTCTAAGAGTCCTTCGTATAATCGGTCTTAAACTAGCTCGCTAGAGGGTTCCCTCGGGTATCTAAGCCCGTCTATAGCCCGTTAGTCTGCGCGATATTCGGATCGAAGTCCTTCTTGCGCGTATACGCGAAAATCTAGGCCGGAGTATACTTTACTATAATAGCCCTCTTCCTTATTACCGGAGCTATCCGCGACTAAGCGGTCTAGACCTAACGCTCGATAGAGCTACTAAGAGGAGGCTTAGGAGAAGGCGACGGAACAGGAGCACAAGATACTAAAAGCTCCTAATCGCTCGTAAGCTAGCCCTCGGATTGCTAAGGGCTCGATAGAGCGTCCGGTAGAGGAAGGTTAAGGACGAGAGGAGATAAAGGAGCAGGAGAGAATTTAGCAGGAGGATTAGCTACTAGCTCAGAAAGAGAATAAAGAGGAACTAAAGACCTGTTAGCTACTTAAAGGTCTAGTTCAGACTCGGAGTAAGCTACCTAGCCTAGGAAAAAGTCTTAGAATATACGGGATAACCTGAATAGTGTTAGAAGGGATGAGGAAGAAGGATAAAGAGAAGAAGAAGCGATTAGGGGAATTCACCTATATTTATAACAAGGGATCCTTTGTTCCCCCGGACTACTCTGATAGGAGCTTTCGGCGACTATTAGCCGCACGCGATAGTTATAAGTAGCCGAAAATGATATTGTACCCTTTCCTTTGTTAAACCCCTGCTATTTTGACTTTGCCCTATATATATAAACGCACTAAGGCGGGAACCTACGGATATAACCGAACGGAGCGATAGTAAGCTTAGACTACGTTACCCTAAAGCTCGGGGCGAGTTCAGTCTAAGTAGGGGAGGATAAGATCCCGGAAGGGTAGTCACGTAAGTTATGGCTCACGTGAATACCCCCGTTCGGCCCTGTATGGTCCCGTGACTATCCTTACAGACCCGATATTTAAGAGATAC